>AP028429.1:76688-180185 GCA_036509395.1 Antheraea yamamai | reverse complement strand
GAATGTTTTGGATGAACGCCCCAGCATTATCTTAATGAACCTGAACTAAATTTATAAAATGCTTGAAAACTTTAAAATTATGTCATAACTGACTTCTATGTGTAACTGTTTTAATACGATATTTCGCAACTCAGTCGAACTAGGCAAGCGCTAGAACATATATAGTGAAACATTTCATATACTTTAGTCGATTTACTTTTTTATGTAGCGTAGAGTCATATTTTAAAGTTTTTTGGATAATACAAAATTATTTTAACGCATATTTATAGATAAAGAAAAAAAAGCGTTGCAGTTACTAAGAAACGTTGAAAGAAGAAGTAACGTTGTAAATAAATTGCTATGTTTAATATTTTATTCTAAACTAGCGCGCTCAGCAGACGTTGTCCTGCCATGATAACAAAAAAATCCTAAAATTCAACCGCAGCTCCACCTACTGGTCCAACTGTGAATCTAAACCATTCTTATCCGCTCTTTCGCAAAAAAATTCATCAATATCTGTCCATCCGTTTAGGAGAGGTTCAGTAACATACACACGGACAGAAGAATGATTATATATGTAAAGATTGGTTTAATTCGAAAAACTACTTTCGAAAAGCATAAATTTGAAATTTTAACGTTTAATATTTTAGAAAACCATAACTTGACAAATAAATATACCTGTTATACTAGAAGCGAATCCAGTTCGAATACGAACGAATTTAAAACCGTCACTTTTGTGTTGTTGTCCGCTTCACGTGAAATGCCCCGGATGTAAAACGAATATCAAATAGGTCTACTACATAAATATTGAACTTTGATACTTTTATCTTAACATTATGAAGGTTATTTGTGTAACCGATAAATAATAACGATGTATCAGAATGTCCGTATATTTGGATAAAAATCATTAAAAAAATTAGTTCAAAAAGTATATGGAATAATAATGGTATGATGGAATTCAATGAAATCACGAACAGAGTCACGAACAAAGTGCACGATATATATTTAAAAAAAATGAAACTTGAACACTAATAATAACAACCTATTTGAGAAGCAGTTCAGACAGAAATGTCTTTTATAAAGTTCAAATCGGTTATTTTTGTCGCAAATTCACCGCAAAATACCGTTTAAATAATAAATGTATTCATATTAATTTTGTATCATTGTAGTGATTCTAGTTTTACTAGTTTTTAGTTTATAGCTAAAATTAACACAAGATCGTAATAATATATTATTATATATGATTCATTAGCTAAACACCTCGGGAACACGCGGAATATACATATTTTAGAAAGACTGAAAAAAATAGAAATACCTGTATAGGTAGATGCCGAACCCCGTCAATAACACAGAAATGTACTGACCATGACATAGGGGATCAGCAAAGTCTGATACATCATATAACGAGAGATTCATGGGTCTGAACGATGAGGATGCGTTTTGTAGGGATAAGGAAAAAAGGGGCTCTTTTCATTCTATCACTCTCAGTAAGGACACGCTGGTAACAGATTGCGTTCATCGTGAGTAGGTTTGTTTACGTCAACTGTGAATAAATTATTTAGGCCGACGCGAGCCTAAATAATATGAAGTTTGGTTTCAGGAAGAGAGTATGGCTACCTCGCAGCGCACAGTTAACTGCGGAACCTGTCTAACTCTGTGCGTCTGGACAAACAATATTCTGCAAACCTACTATATTATCCATCATAGTAGATAATTAAAACGCCTTCAAAGCTGTTTTTCTTCAATTATAATAATGACGCTGACGCCATTGATGGTATAGTTTTTCATTCGTTCGCGTGTAAAAAGCACGCAAGATGCCTTTAATGTTATAACTAGGTTATATAATAATAATTATACCGAGTTGCCGCACGTAATCTCCAAAAACATGGATTGTACAGGAAATCCTTGAATTGTTCAAGAACAAGTCTATCTTTATGTAATTTTATGTTCAGAATACAAATATCACTTGGTAAATCATTTCCATGACAATGTTAACGCAGTCAACCAGCAATATGTAGAATGTTTACTACAGCTAAAATCATTATATTTCCAGAATTTAAATTAATGTACGTATCAATAAAACGATACGAACGATAATCACCGATACCGAATGCTTCAAATAAAGACTATCGTTTGATATCTCCAAGTGCTTTCATTATTCTGTTAGGACTGTCGCGAAGTCTACCAAGGATGGATGCGGCTGTCTTTCGCATATTCGCATAAAAATCATCAACCTGAGCATATGCAAACATCGCAGAAGCACTACAGAACCGCGGCAGTCCCAAAAATACTCGTAAGATATTATTATATTGCACACGGAAAGTGTTGATAGTCCTTTGCTTTTTTGTAATTAATCCATAGGCTGCTCGTGTAGAAACATTGGCAAAATGTTTTGAGTAAATAAATGTTTGCCTCATCACTACAATGAGCAAACTTACGGATTAACATATTTCCTCTTACTGCGAGCGGTCTACGTTCTCTTTCAATGTCGTAATCATCTCTCATTTCGGTTGTGATAATATGTCTAAGATATTTTAATTTATATACTCTACTGGAAAACCCGCGCAACTTCGTTGGCGTGAAATCGGTTACTACCGGTTCCAATTGTATTTCCAAACTCGAAAATGCTTAAAAACCTCGAAACCGATTGCAGCTACACCCACCGTTTTAAATTGTGAAACCAGACAGTTCGGCGACCCACTCAAACACATAATGTCTTCCCAGTACCCCCGGGGTAGCTTCTGTGCCACTCATGTTCGCACCCCACTTACTATTTTCATAGGCCTAGCGGCAGCGACAACGCAATAATTTTATCAACTTATAGTTTTTATTACTCATTATCTTCTGACCAACTTCATAAATTAAAATGATGTATACAGTAAACTTTATCTCCATGAAATTTCCATTTTAATTTAGCTGTTTGTTTTTATAAGTGGACTTTTGAAAGTAATAAATATTTTTGCTATAGATTATATTCCTTCGTTTCAAACCGTTCAAGCGGCGCTCGTTGTATTATAGAATTGTTGCCGATTTTAATTACATCTATTGTGATTAATTATTGAAAATATACATATATGCTAAAATAAAAAGTAGTTTTTTGAACTCAGGGATAATAAACCTTTCTAACAGTGAAATAATTTTCAAAATCGGATCAGTAGCACCAGAGATTACCCCGAACACCCAAACTTTACCTTTCTTTACAATATTAGTATAGATATAGTATTGAATACATATAAACACCTAAACGTATTATTCTAATCGTAAATTTACAAACCGGAACTCATCAATATTTGGATTTTTAACAAATGTCGAAACAACACGTGTACTGACAATACTCTAATAGATACTTTAGAGACTTATTTTCTACTAGCTGTACCCGCAGCTCCACAGGCGTTTTTTTTTAAATCGTATTAAGGAATTATAGAATTGTTCTCACAATGTACAATTATAGAAATACTCTTTAAAAGCAATTGTAAGTACGACATGGACGCCACTTACAGTAACATGTAACGTGTACATTAGATATAGAAATACTAACAGCGTGCCAAATGAGGTTTGTCACCTGCATCATATTTGGAACCTTAACCCAGAATATAACTACATCAGTGCTCACTTACACTGTATAAGGAACTAATGAAATAATAACTTAAAATATTATTATAAAGATTTACATTTACATTACATTTAATGTACATCGCCATTATAATTAAGATTTTGTGACTATACAAAAAATAAACGCTTGTCTGTTCCGCAAGAAATTGAATTATGGAACTCTTTACGTAATACGTTTATAATCTAAGATCCTATTATGAAGACCTCTATATCATTAAAGTTATTAATAATTATAATGTCGAATTGTAAACAATAAGCTCATAATTATTTCTCTTATTAAAAATAAAGAATGACTTGAAATCTTACTAAATTTATGCAGACAAAGTCGCGGGTAACAGCTAGTCTAAAATAGAATAACCTCAATTACTTTTTATAAGGCTCGCTATCTACCAGTGAAAGCCTCGTGAAAATAGGTCTAACCATTTTCGTGATAGCACAGCGGGCGAAGCCACGGTTAACAGCTAATATAAAATAAAATTGCCTAAATTACTTTTTGTAAAGTCAGCTATCTGCCAGTGAAACTCTCGTGAAAACCGGTCTAACCGTTTTGGAGATAGCACTGCAGGCAAAGCCACGATTACACAGCGGGAGAAGCCACGGTTAACAGCTAATATAAAATAAAATTGCCTAAATTACTTTTTGTAAAGTCAGCTATCTGCCAGTGAAACTCTCGTGAAAACCGGTCTAACCGTTTTGGAGATAGCACTGCGGGCGAAGCCACGATTAACAGCTAGTCTAAATTAAAATAAACTAAATTATTTTTTATAACGTCAGCTATCTGCCGGTGAAAGTGCCATAAAAATCGGTCCAACCGTTTTGGAGACAACATTGCAGACAAAACCGCGGTTAATAGCTAGTGTAATTTAGAGTAGCCTAAATAACCCGCTGTAATTTCAGCTATCTGCGAGTGAAATTTCTGTCAAAATCGGTCCAGCCGTTCCGGAGATTAGCCGGAACAAACAGACAGACAGACAGACAAAAATTTTAAAAATTGCATTTTTGTTATCAGTAGCGGGTATACTTTAGTACCCTATTAGTAAAAAAAAAAATTTTGATATTTCATACAGACACTTCATTTTTATTATATGTATAGATAACGCAATATAATATTGCCTAGGTTTATATTGTGTTCGAAAAAAAATCTTATCACCTTGATTTAGGAATCACTCTTTGTTTAGGAACGCCATCTCTAGGTTAATTTTTGTAACTAAACATTAGTTGACTTAATTTGTGGCATCCGTTGCACTGTGCTATATATATATATATATATATATATACTAGCTGACCCGTGCAACTTCGTCTGCACCAAATCGGTTATTACCTATGGCTATTAAAAAATAAGGGTTGATCGTAGAAGGGTGAAAATTGAGGATTGTATGTATTTTTGTATGTTGTATCATAAAAAAATAGAAATTAAAAATTTTGTCTAAAAAATAAAAAAAAAAATTTAGGGGTGGAGTACCCCTAACATTTAGGGGGATGAAAAATAGATGTTGGCCGATTCTCATAGATACCGGATAAGCACAAAAAATTTCATCAAAATCGGTCAAGCCGTTTCGGAGGAGTATAGCAACGAAAACTGTGACACGAGAATTTTATATATTAAGATATGTTGTTGTTATGTCAGAAATATGAAGATGTGAAGTTGTATGTGAAAAATATGCATCTCAAAGCTTCAAATTACTCGTATTCACTTTAAAAATAAATAGGTTTTAATTAAATTAAATATAGGTATAAGGAAACATTTTTACGAAATAAATGTAACATCCTATTAGTATTAGACAGTTTTGTATAATTCGAGCCGTATTTTTCAACTTTGTCGACATGGTATTATTGAAGTGAACTTTCTTTAGAATCGTTTTGATTTGAAACTCAATGAAATGAAAATGCTTCATGAATAAAGTAAATTTTCAAAAAAAAGTATTAACCGACTTCAATATCAATCAAAAACCCATAAGGCACTAAAAAACAGAAAATAAATAGTTTATCAAATTAACCAAATTAAATAAAACATATGAATATGTGTGCTACTTAGAGATGTATTGGAAGTCGGTGCCAACCGAAATTTCAAATTTGTTCCAGGTAGAAATGTATTACAGAGACGCGAGAGTGGACTTAAACTTTGTACACATATTCATATGTTTTATTTAATTTGATAAACTATTTATTTTCCGCTTTTTAGTGCCTTATGGGTTTTTGATTGATATTGAAGTCGGTTAATACTTTTTTTTGAAAATTTACTTTATTTTTCCATTTTTAGTGTACATAAATATATTTTACTAGCAGTGCCCGCGAACTCCGTTCCGCCTTAAGTATATTAAAATATGCGCATTTTTGCGGTATGGTATCTATCGGTATGGTATGCGATATGGTTTCAATTGGTTGTACAATAAGTAACGTTTGGTACGAACGCAACCTTATCAATAATCCGCGATAGTTTCTACCACCAACTCGGCTGCCATCGCTTCACACATAATACACCTTAAGTAATGTAATTATAATGCTTGCGTCATGTTGCAACACAGCAACGAACATAAGCACAATAGGCTCCTAAGAATTGAAGAGTTTTTTTTATAATATTGGTGGCAAACGAACATACGGGTCACCTGATGGTAAGTGATCACGGCCGCCCATGGACACCTGCGACACGAGAGGAAACACAGATGCGATGCCGGCCTTTAAGAAAGCTCGTTTCATGAAGGTTTTCTTACTTTGTCACGGATCCCATGATCAGAACCTAACCAAATTCTCATCAAACTACCCTTGAAGTACATCCCTTCCAATAAAAAATGAATCATCGAAATCGGTTAGCGTGATATTGAGTTATTCGTCTATTTGTCGTTTACATAATTAATGTAAATTTAAAACTTATACGGTTTTGCACTGGATGCCGTCGTTGGAACTGGAGCAAACTGAAATGGGACCACACGGGAAGTACCAGCTTTCAAAGAAAAATAATCAAAATCGGTTCACCCAGTCCAAAGTTATGAGGTAACAAACAAAAAAAAAAAAATACAGACGAATTGATAACCTTCTCCTTTTTTTGAAGTCGGTTAGAAACCTCACCAAGAAAATCAAAAAGCATATCCTTGAGTAACATTTAGTTTTGGTTTCATTACAATCAGTTCACTCTATCAAAAGTTATTGTAATTGTAATGAGGACGTGACATAAGTACGAGAGAAAAGTAGATAAGTAAATGGACTTAATTTCAGGTTATTTTACTAGTCACTGTTTTTTTACATTAGGTTCCACGTGGACGGACGCGGGTATAGCTAGTTACTTCTATACATTTATATCTATACATATAATAAGAATGTAAATCTAACGTGTCTGTACTTTTTCAATTGTCTCACTGCTCCATTCAACTCATCCTCGTTAATAGGCATCACAACCTCCTCTGTATCCTGCCCATTCAAAATAGACGGGACCACGTAAGGGGGAGTGAAAGCCGACCGCTGCGGGAAGAGTGATGATATGATATCGTCCAGCATTCCTGGCTCAAGGCTTTGCGCAGTCGGTTGAGTCTGCGTGCGCAGTGAACCCAGTACCATTCGGTACGGACGGCCCCAGGGATTGATATCTAGGGTCCTCACAGGCGCCGCTCTTGCCTGGATTTTCGCCTGTTTGATGGAGATCTGCAGGGTTTTTTTGCGCTCCTGTACTCACTATATAGTACTGCCTCTGCAGCCGCATTCCGCCCCTGACGTAGCCTACGATGCCTGGCTAACCGCCGTCTGGCTACCATACACAAGGCACGTAGCCGGGCAATATCGTCCATCCACCAGTAGACATGTCGTCGAGGAGGACGGGAGTGGATCCTGGGCATGGCAGCATCACAGATGCGAGTCATAGCACCACGGAACCAGCCCGCCTCCCTGGCGACGTTCACAGGCTCATTCGCTTGTGTCTCCCAGGATGCCACTATGGAGGCTTCAACGAATATCTCTTCGTTAAGGCGCTTTAGAGCCCATCTCGGTGCCGAGGAGTGGCTCGTATCAGCAACCCCATTCGCCACCGACCGGTTGACGCGAAATCTAATGTATAGATGATGGTCGGAAAGAGACTCCGCATCAACCACCTTCCAGCCCTGTATGCGGCTGGCTACTGATGGTGAAGCAAAGGTAAGGTCTACAATAGACCCTCCTTGCTGCCGCACACAGGTTGGTGACGCCGCGGCGATGACGACGTCACCGTGGGGTGCATGCGGGGGTATCTATGTTCAATTTAAGTGGACTGTATTTGCGTGGGGTGCTATGTTTGATATTCAACTATTGCGATCAGTTACGACTAAGGAGAGAAGGGCAGGAAGGAAACTTGGCACATTCCTCGCGGCGATGCAGTCTCCACGTGGCTAGCCGGCTAGGTGATTCTCGTTTCTCTCCACCGAGTCTTCTCTCACACAACACTTATTGTTTATAATGTATGTAGCGATGCTTTTATTTCTCACTCGACCATGCGAAAACTCAAAATGTTAGCATGCGGCGCGGCTCGGCGCGGTACGACACAACAACACTGTGCGAGCCGCGTAAACTACACGACGATAGCAGTCGAACTAACACAATGGCGGCAACAGTCGAACACTGGCGGCCGCAATCGAAACTAACAATGGCGCGGGCGTCGCGCTCGCGGCGAATAAGGATGTGCCATAGTTAAAGGGAAATGTGATTAGACAAGACTAGAAAGGTGGCGTGACCTGATCGCAATTAATTGGTCGGGCTTCAAAGTGGCATAATTTAATCCATAATGCGGGAATTTTCAAACACACATAAAGCGGTGCAACCACAGGTATATGATGAGCCCCTGTTTATAAGGGAAAGACCTGTGGTTACAGCCCACTCCTCCAACAAACTACCTCGTGGATTCGTGACCGGGGATCCCCAGGCAGCAGATTTTGCATTGAAGTTGCCTGCCACTAATACGGGACATGGTAGCGTCTGACAAACGAGAGCTCCCAATTCCGCCAAAAAGGCTTCAAATTCGGCGAGCGTCCTGTTTGGCGAGAAATAAACCCCCACCAAAACAATGTCTCCCCATTTAGCCGCAACAAAACTAGAGCTTATTCTCTTCGCTATCAATAGGTTCGTCCTCACTGATGTTGAGGCGATGATAGCGACCGTACCCGTGACGTCTCCTATCCAGTTGCCTGTACTGGGGACATAGTAGGGTTCGGACACTAACGCCACCTGTATGGCCCACTAACTACCACCACTAACAAGTCTAACCTAACCTAACCAAAGCGAGACAAAAGAGCAAGATGGCGAACATTCAGCGACCGCGGTGCATTTAAAACGTAACCTTTTTAAAGCAATGATTAAACTAATTAACTTTTTAAACTAATGATATTCTAACTAGTTGTCGGTTGCGATTTAATCAGTTAATTAAACGAACTTGGCCTGGTTAAAAACTACTCAAAATTAGTTCTCTTTTTTATACACAGTGATCTGTTGTATTACCGAATGAAGCTCTATTGAAATGTAATGCGCAGTTTGCATAATCTGTATCCATCACAGATAGATAAGAAAATATATTTACATTCATATCTTGTGCATAATAAATACAACTAAATAAATTGAATCAATAATAAAAAATCATAATATAATCTAATAACAATCGTTTATTTACAATAATAATAAAAATTTGTATTAATATATCATTCCAGTATGAGCGGTAACTCTGCAGTAATTTTCTGTTTGAGCGGCGTGCGTTGCGCTGCCGAATAATAAGCCTGTTGTCTCCTGCAGCAGTTATGTAGCTTCGTAGAGTATCCGAGAAGAATGAGGGCCAACAGGCATGATGCTATCTCCAATGCTAATAATATTGTCGGTCCTGTTCTGTACATCAAGGACAGAGCACTTTTCGTTTCCGATGGCAACTCTGGAAATGTCTGCGAGAATATTGGAAGGTTTATACACATAAGTAAATTAGTACCTAGTCACTCTTAATGAAAATTAATATTTGATTGTATTATTTGTAACTGAAATTACACGAAGTTATATGAAGAACAACAGATAGCAAATAGACATTTTTTTAAACAGACTCCGGATCATGACAGTGACTTTCGATGCCTGATGTTAAGGATTTCGAGGTAACTTAATAATAGCTCTTTTATCTTTTTTGCTTAGTGGTATCATGCCTTTACTATTTTGCACAATTGAATTAACGCGATTATGACAAAACAATCAGAGGATGTTCAGAACTCTGCAGCTTTGATCAAGTTCTATACAGTATTATAAGCACAACATACGTTTCCTTTCTTACGATCATTATTATGATCACACTATACTATATCTGTAATCAAATTACCAGAAGATGTTACTTGATTTTACTGAGTTTTTATAAATTATGTGGCAGAGGTACTTACAAAATTGCAATAAACTATGGGTATTACCATATCTGAGAAACTAGCCGCTTCATGGTTATAACTCAGGTCATTCATTACGAGATTAAGTTGCATCAACAAGGAAGTGCCTATCGTGAGTCCAATTTTCTGAAAATTAAATATGACTTTTAATGATATTGGCAGATTCAGCAGGTTATTCAACCAAAATAAACCACTTAGATTCGTGCTCGGTCGAACTGCGGTCCGCTGGCTGCATGTAGACCGGGGCCAGTATTTTTGCGGACCGCGACATGGCATACAAATTTAGTAGACAATTATTATCAAAGCTGGTTTTAATAATGCAGTTAATACAATGAAAGTACACGGTACAGGAATACGTAGTACAAAAAGTGAGTAGGAACACGTTTGTGTAATCTATCTATACTATAATAAAACTGTAGCAAGGTCAAATCTGTACATTAAATATTTTCTGAAAATTTTGATCGGGGTAGACTTTGTTATCGATATAGAGGCCAAAAATAATCTTTTTACAATTTTTGTCTGTCTGTCTGTCTGTCTGTCTGTCTGTCTGTCTGTCTTTCTGTCCCTGTGAACACGCATCACGCTGAAAGTACTGAACCGATTTTAACGAAACTTGACACAGTAATAACTAATATTCCAAGGTTACATTTAGGATACTTTTTGTCCCATAAAACGCAACAGGCTCTCCAGGAAAACGAAAAACAAAAAATTGTAGTTAACGTAACTAGACTTTTTTGCGACACCTTAGTACAAGAGCCAGCAACGTTGGAAGAACGAGAATTTTAGAAAAGCTGGTTCTTTAATATGAAGATATATTATGCCCTTCCAAACAGGATTCAGGATACCTGGTAGCCGGTTAACTTTGTGTTTTTTAATGCGCATCACACCTTTACAGGTCAAAATTTTGGTTTATAATTAATTTTAGGAAAAAAAAATTCGGTTACATTTTAACGCTATTAAAAACATGAGTTTATCACTGCCAGACAATTTTGTTATTGAAAATAATGTGCCCGATCCATTGCAAACAACATATTTCATTTTATTAACCATTATGATATTGAGATTTCACCGTGAAAACTGAAAAACAACGATAAACGTACACATACGACTTGAGATTGATGTTATCTTGAATACATGCGTCTATAATAGGCGTTTACACAATTATCGCTATCTTTATCATACATAAAATGGGGTAAACATATCAATGCAGTTGCAGAATTTAGCTCTAAGTTTCTAAACGTTTTCAAAGCATTAGCCGGTTTTAATTGGGGTGTTCATCTATAACATTTAGTTCGTTTATACTTCAATATTACACGCAGTCGAATTGACTATGCAAGCTTTCTTTAAGATAGTAGTGCTCAGGTTAACCTCTATAAACTTGAAAAAGTCCAAAATCAAGCCATGAAAATTATCGGGGGTTTCATTAAAAGTACTCCAATCTATGTTATGGAAAGCGAATTGAGCATATGTCCATTACATCTTAGGAGACAATATTTAGCTGGCAAATTCTATTTAAATTTAAGTCATTCGAAAAAAACGAACTAACCAATGTATCAGAAGAACTGTCCACCCCTTTCCAATCACTCTATTGGCGTAAAAGAAAAATACCATTATTAGTTTGTATTTTTTCTCAATTAAAAATACTCCAATTAAAAGTATAAAACATGAAATGTTCACTTTACACACCTGGGTCGATTACATTGATTTGCACAATATAATTAAAATAAATGTAGATGGTATTTGGAAGCCAAAGCGTCAATATGATGTTCTTAAAATAAAAAATATTTGTCTTCAATATATGAATAAATATTATCAAAATTTTGTTAAAATATACACTGACGGATCTAAAGCTGGGAATTATTTAGGAGCCGCATTTTTTGAGTCAAATTCCAAAACTTTTATGAAATTTCAAATTGATGAAAATATTTCAATTATGCACACTGAATTGATAGCAATTGCAGAGGCCTTCTCATCTGCGCAATCAACTGAGTCCATTAAGATTGTTATTTTATCCTATTCAAAAAGTGTTTTTCAACACGTAGCTCGATGTACCTCGACTTTTCGAGAAATACCGATAGCCTACACTATTTTGAAGCAATTACTAGATTTCAAAGCAAAGAACAAAGTAATTGTTTTACAATGGATCCCTTCTCATATAGGTATAACTGGGAATAAAAGAGCTGATCTTTTAGCAAGAGAAGGATCCTCCGAAGGTGCTCCTATTAATATTTTACCAACTTACTTGGACTATGCTCAGTATTTAAAAATAGCTGTTACTCGCATTGGAAGAAATACTTCGATGAGCGTTCTAAAACAAAAGGAATATGGTACAGAACGATTCAGCCACATCCCTTATGGTCACCATGGACTGATGACAGTACGATTTGCCGTCGGGAAGCAATCACAGGAATGAGATTACGCTCAGGACACATCCCATGTAAAAAGTTCGCCTACCTGATCCATAAAGTACTTTCACCACTCTGCCAGAGTTGTGAGCTCATCGATGATGTGCACCACATCCTGGCAGAATGTGTTCGAAGCGAAGATATTAAATCTTGGCTTAATGCTTCTGGTTCGTTCCACACTGGTTTGTACAATTCGTTATTGTCTGACCCCATTTCGAAAGATGCTAAAGAATTGTACAAAATGAATATAAGCTATTGTTAAGTTTATTGCCATTCTTATTGTTATATAGTTGTATGTCATTTAGGCGATTTAGTAGCGTAGGTGACTAAGCCTTAATTAAAAAAAAAAAAATAAGAATAATATTAAAATTACAGCTATCTTAACATGGTTAGAACATACTTATTTTGTTTACAAAAAAATAGCTTCCGGCAAATTATTGTTTATAACAAAAATGTCTGGCAATAATAATTTCATGTTTTAGTAGGGTTTCAAAGTTAGTAAAAAACAAAACATTAAAAAATTATATAAAAATCAATATGTTTGCCAGTAAAGGTGCGATATGCAGTAATAAACGCAACGTTTACCGGCAGCCAGGTAGCCCGCACGCTGTTCGGAAGAACATAAAGATATATAAAAAACTGTCTTATAGAAAATTTGTCGAAACCGTTACTAGCTCTTAGACAAATAGTTACAGGCAAGTGACATTTCAAGCGTCGTGCTCATATCTTTTTAATATTTATATTTTTCTTCAATACAATGGAGTGTGAAAAAGTTTTAATACAAGTTAAAAATAGTTATGATATCATTCAGTGTTTCATTTATCATTATTTATTTTATGAATATATTTTGTCGTTTAATTTACAATTTAACTCATCAACTTGATATTTATAATGTAAACTCTACTGACTGTATAGTAAACGTCTACAAAAAAGGGAATGGAAATTCTTTAGAAACCGGGGGTCCATAGACCTCTTAAGCTTTTTTTCACATTACCGCCAATATATGTAGGTTAGTTTTTATTTTAATTGAACCCGGTAGATGATGCTACGGACGGTTTGTAGGCTTATTTTAAAAGATTTCTCACATACCATTTGGGTATATGTTTGAGTGAGTCCCTCGATAGTTTAGATGCACAATTGGAAACCGTAGGTGTGGCTGCGATAAGGTTTTAGGTATATTAAAATTTTTCGCGTTTAAAAATACAATTGACACCGGTGATAACCGATTTGGTGCAGACGAAGTTGCACGGGTCAGCTAGTTATATATAAAAATGATGAATATACTATCCTTTTTAATATACATTGTATTCACGCTCACTTCCATATTGCTTTTTGCGTTTCTAATATTTTTCAACCAGGTAGTTGACAACTGAACCAATCATTTCAGGACATAATTTCTCTAAGACATACTTTATTTTAACCCTGAAACTAACTGCAAATTAACTTTTTAATTGCTTGCCAATCAATTAATGGTTCTTCAATTAAGCTGGCAAATAAATAACTTCACAAGTTGTTATTGCCCCATAAAATCTATATGGCAATCGCATTTTGACAGCTCATAAAAAGTATTCCAATTGATTGGTGGCTTCAACTACCCAATCCATGAATGTGCGGCCCGCAGTTGTACCTCACATGGTTATATATTGCCCTTGGCCAGAAAATATATGCCCTTATGATAAACCCTGGTATAGATTGACTCACCGGTTCGACTAATATGTAGCTTAAATGTTTCTGTTTGTCTGGTTTGATGCCTTCAAGGCGATCCAGTATTTGTGGGTCTGAGTCTAACAGGTGTGCTTTGGAAAGAGCTACCGGGAGACCTGCAATACATACATTACCATAAAGTTGTAATCTTATGTTATGAGGAGTGTCCAGTCTCTATTTATGTTTCAGTATATTTCACTCCCACTTTAGTTTGAACAAATCTTCACAAGTTCTTTATACACTTTATGACATAATACTCTAACAATATGTATGTAACACACAGCTCATATCTTCTATACATATAATAAGAATGTACATACGTCTAACGTGTATTTACTTTTTAGATGTTTGTAAAAAAAAATGTTGCACGTGTCTTGGAATAAGTAATAAAATACATTAGCAATCATTTTAGAAATGTATGTCTGTCTATCTGTCTATTTGTTTCAACACGCATCGATTCACTCTATCAAAAGTTATTGTAATTTTAATGATGACGTGACTTAAGTACGAGAGAAAAGTAGATAAGTAAATGGGCTTAATACATTGAGCTGATTTTATTAGTCGCTGTTTTTTTAAGACGCGGATGGAGTCACTGGCACAGCCAGTTTAAAATACTATTGTTGGCTTCATTGATATATTATTATGCACTTTTAAATAGCGATTTGTATAAATAACGTTGTCATACACCATTTATATCATATTTGTTTTATAAATTATGACGATGACGATTTCAATTTCGGCCATGACGACCACTTTGATCCCTAATCGGAGAAATTGCACTGGTGCGCTCAAAGATGCCTTATGTAGCCGATCTTCGCAGCGAAATTCCGTGCACATTGAGGGCACGTGAGTACTCCGTTCTCATAATGATATGTTATGGTAGCAGGCGGGCGAGCCTTTAACTGGAAGCGTTTGATATCAAGGTCAGCTTTACGCTGGGCCTCGAACTCGCAAACTTGGCTGTTCACCATTCTGCGTCATTCTGTCCGCTGTGCTGCCAAACGTTCCCAACGAGAGGGCTCTATGTTACATCTTTCATGTGTCGCTTTTGGACATCCTTGTACCGGTGGAGGGAACCGCCATGATTCCGCTTGCCCTCCTTAAGTTCAGAATAGAAGATGCGTTTCGCCACTCTTTCCTCCGCTGTACAAGATACGTGACCGCACCATCGAACCTGTCGACGTATTAAATAGGCCTCAATGCCACCAACATTGGTACGTCGCAAAACTTCGGTATTTCGCACTTTATCGGACCATCTGATCTCCGTGCTGGTACGGAGGCATTTCATCTAGAGTGCGAATGTGGCGGCGGTAGACACACCACATCTCAGAGGAGTGTAGAGATGTGGAAACATGTTTAAGGACAGGAGTTGACATTAAAATTTATATATCTTAATATATATATTTCTTGTGTGCGTGTGTATGTGACTGAACTCCTCCTAAACGACTGGACCGATTTTGATGAAATTTTTTGTGCGTGTTCGAGTGGATCCGAGAATGGTTTAGATTCACAATTGGACCCGTTAGGTGGCGCTGCGGTTGAATTTTATTTTTTTTTTTATTATCAAGGCGGGACAACGTCCGCCCGGCCCGCTAGTACATATATATATTTTGTTACGAAAAAAAATTACTTCTTGATTAGAAATGTATCACAGTTATTTGCGTTGTTGCGTGTATGTATTATTTAATAAAATATGACAAATGCATCTATATGTGATAAATAAAAACTTACCAAAGAAACTATCGGATATGTCAATCAATCCCCCGGGACAGAAGCCCTTACTGTCACACAGATTCCTGTTATTAAAGGTTTTGTTGTCAAAGTCGTAAACGAAGGCATCCGCTCCGAACTCCGTGTGTTTTCTACCGACGTACTTCATCTGAAATGTTTTCCCGATTCCCAGACGGTAGATGTTCAGCGGCATCTCCTGTGTCATCACAGATCGAAATGCTGCGCCTTCGTATGTATCATTCAGTTCCAATTTACTGCAAAATCATTTTATTTTAATTAATATTTACATGCCGTCATTAAAAGATCGTTTCTCTATACAATTTGAGTACTTTAGGAAAATGTCTCTAAAGGTAGTTTTGTAATAGAAAGTCAAACCATTTCATACTATATAGGAGTCCTCTACTGTGTTTACACCTTATTCTGCCATTCTGTCTATACTACTAAGAATACTCGAAGATTTATCAGGTTCAAATGACTCAATTCCGAATAATTAACTTGATTTAGTGATAACGTTGTCAAAGTGTGATCTAAATGGGCTACCAAAAAAAATTATTAACGCTTGATATTAAAAACACGCATATTGACAATATAGTAAAAAAAGATTTCAGGGCGCTTCAGTTTGTGATGTGTTACGCTCGATACTTCAATAACATAGTCGATTATAAACTATCCAAAGAAAACTCATTAAATTTATCGTTTGCATGAAATCTATGATACCAACAGTTTTGTCCCTTATGAAACGGCGAGAAATAGCAGGAGGCATTACATGCCTGTGTAAAATTATTTCATTTGTTGTTTTTAATACAAAAAAACATATCATATGATTAAGTAAAGCCAATTTTAAAATGACTAAAGGTTAGACTAAAGGTAGGTTTTTTAAAGCATAAAACAAAATGAAATCAAAATCAAAAATTAAATAAAAAACAAATTATAATCAAATCCAAATATACTTTATTTTATTTTGGTCCTGAGAAGGCGCTTCTGAACGTGAAAACTACCGCCTGCTCGGAAACAATCCAGTTCATCGAGAAGAAACGGCAAGAAACTCGATCTGGTTTATCTGTATCTTTTCGTGACATACATTTTCACAAGAACTGATGTCACTCGTCACGTGTTTTATTAACATCAAAAGTAATGCTTTTTGAATAGTAGTTTTTGTTAATATATTTGTTAAAAGCCTCACTGTTAATTTCTACAAAATATTTTATACATATTCGTTATATACCAAGTTATTTAACTTTTTAAAGACAGTGTAACCACCTGATTAAAATGTTAGTACATTTTAATAGAAATATTTCCAGTTTAACCAAAACATACCTCATTTGGTCTTAGACACATATTTATTTAGTAATTATTGTTTTTAATATTTTTTTTTTTAAATAATCTATCACCTGCTTAAAATTTCTTCTAACAACATTGATTGTTCCGACCTTCTATCGAAATTATGCATTACTGTCCTGATCAAGCATTTGCGTAAAAAATTCCCCCATTTTTTTATTAACGTGTGGAAATCCATTATGGATTCGCCACCCTCCAGGGAGAGAGAGTTGGTTACGTCCGATACGCACTGAATATAACCCCACAGTGTACCGTCTGACCGTATTGTTTGAGCGGCAAGGGATCGATCTACGCTATTCCCCTTGGATAGCCGCCACAACGGTCCGCCCGGCAGAAGGTGGCCGACGGGCTTCGTCCTAATAGGTAGACAGACTAAGTTCGTACCAGCTGCCTCCCCTCGTCCGCCGGACCTGTGCAATGAGGACATGGGCCACCCGGCCCATTCCCTCAGCTCCAGCTACAGTGGCGGGAGGAGGTGGGCAAATCGTTGCCTCTTCCCCCAGTCCTCCGTTGGTGGAGAGGGTCGCTCAAAGGGTCCTCTTCACGGGCCATCTCCGCCACCTCCTTCTGTACCTCCTTCTGTATATCGTCCGTACCGCGCGTCCCCCAGGTCCTGCCTTCATCGCGTTCTCCCTCCACACCCGCCTTCTTACTTCAATCTTCCTGGGAGCCGGAGGCTCTCCGATACTCTCCTTGTACGAGTTGACGGCGGCAAGAACTCCCGCCTCCAGCTCCCAGGATAAAGAGCTGGCGAGCGTAAAGGTTGCTGCGGTGCGGAACCCCCTGATAGCCCTCAGCGCCACTATGCGCTGCGCAGCACGCAACGCCCACACATTAGCGGCACCGAGGGTGTCGGCCCACGCCGGGGCCCCATAGACAGCCACAGCCAGTACGACCCCCATGTATAGTCGTCGGCACCCAGCACTCGGCCTCCCTATGTTGGGGAGTAGCCGGCCCAGTGCCGCCGCCGCCCCCCCATTTCGCGGTCTGAGCCCCTCAAAAGCACCTCAGCAACTTCCACCTGAGGAGGCGGAGGCATGGGAGGAGGTGGCAGCGTCGAAAGGTCGGAGAAAAACTCTCTCACGACCCTCGTCATCACCTACGGCCGGAGGGTTTCCGTCACCGGGGGCGCCCGGGACAGAAGCATTAGTATTATCACGTGTCATAAACCGTCTGCCTAACACATCATTTATGAAGGAAACCTGGCCGCACATTCAGCACATAGCACTCGCAGATCCAGATTTCAATGCATCAAAGCCTATAGACCTGTTGTTAGACGCAAGCATATATTCAGAAATTATCATGGAAGGACTCATAAGGGGTCCACCTCAGGCGCCCAAAGCTCAGCAAACAAGACTAGGCTGGATACTATCAGGCAATGTGAAGACATTCAATTGCAACATTATCATTAATCGTGTTGAGGATCTTGCAAAGTTCTGGGAGGTTGAAGACATACAAGCATTATCTGACTCTTCATCCTTGATAGAGCAGGAACAATACTGTGAGGAGTTATGCTTAGCGACAACAAAACGTCGAAATGACGGCAGATACGAGGTAGCTTTACCCATGAAGTCTGACTACCCTACCACGGTGTAATTAAACTCGACTCCTGTACAACAAGTCTACGCGTCGTGTTCAACGCGTCATCACCGACGTCATCGAGTCGTAGTCTCAACGATCTTATGGCGAGTGGACCCAATTTACAACTCGATCTTCAGTCGTTGATCCTAAGGTGGCGTCTTCATAAGTATGTAATGACCGCAGATATTGAAAAAATGTTTCGCCAAATCATCATTCGAGCTGCAGATCAACCGTTACAATCGATCATATAGCGGGACTCACCACGTGACACGCTACAAGAATATCACCTTACTACTGTAACTTATGGCACTAAGGCCACACCATTTCTCGCTCTATCCGCCGCACGGGTGGTAACTCCCGTCCCATCTTTAACAACTGTTTTTAATATATGAAAGAATCATGGTCCATTTTTGTTTCCACGTGTATGGAGGAAAAAGGGTCCACCCAGGCAGTACCGCCCCGCCCCCCCTGGTATTCTCTGCTTTTTGTTTGTGTTTTTGATCCTCGGTGAGACTCTCCCCTCCCTCCCCCCCCCCCCCCCCCCCTCCCCCCTCCCTTATATATTATATCTCTTATTATTCTGATACCTATCTCCCCCCCCTCCACCTCCCCCCTCCTCCCCTCTTCCTTCTATATATATATGAAATCTTCTTTCATCCTCCTCTCTTTTCTCCCCTTCCTCACACCTCCTTCCTCCACATCCATATCCTCTACCCCTACACCATCCACATCACAATATACACAATTCTATGCTTTCTTTTATGTCTCTTCTTCCTCTTTCCTATTCCTCTGTCCTACTTCTTCTCTCCTTTCCTCTCCCTTTTCTTTCCACTTCCTTCCTCTTCACTACAACCGCCCCGCTTCCCCATTCCACCCGATTCCCTACTTTCTTTTTTTCATTTTTTTTTTATTTCTTATTATCTAATTAGTTTTTTTTTTTTGTTATTTTCCGACGAAATACCATCATAATACCATCTCCCCCCGTTCTCCCCCGTTCCTCCTCCCTTCCCCCCCCTTCTTCTCCCCTCTTTTCTCCGTGCTCCCTTCCGACCTTCTTCCACCATCTTCCACTCTCCTCCCTCCTCCTTACCCCCCCTTGGTAACTCCTCGTTGAAAAAAATTAAAAGACAAAAAACTTTTCCCCTTTTTTTTTTTGTCTATTTTTCCCAGAACTACTCACCTTGGTTTTAATGTTTCCCCCCCTAGACCCCCCCCCCTTTCTCTCCTTTTCCCCCTACAACCCCCCCCCCCCCAAACTCCCCCTTTATCTTAGGAATTTTATTCTCCTCGTTCCCCCCCCCATGATACTTTTTGCCCTTTCTCCTTTCTTCCCCTCACTCTTCCTCCACTTTTTCCCCCTTTTGCCCACCAACACCTTTACGACCTCTTCCCCCCCGCCGGGGTTCCCCCCCCCTCCCCTCCCTCCACAACCCTGCTCTCCCATCTTTTATATTATCATCATATTTTCTTTCTTTCTTTATTCTTCTCCCTTGTGCTACGCTATCCCCACCACCACCCACCCTGCTCTTCTTCACACTCCTTTCACTACTCTCATCCTCTCCTCCCTACCCTACTCCACCATACCATCCTACCTCCCTCCATGCCCACTCGCTTCTTCTCCTCCTTACCTCCTCTTCCCCCCCTAGCCCTCCCTTCTCTTCTTCTTTTCTTTCGCTCATACCCCCAAACCCCCCCCCACCCACCACCACCACAAAAGTAACGCCGACTACAAAAATGAAGAAAAGAAAAAGGAGGAGATGGATAGACTCCTTCCCTTTATATCCTCCTCCAACAGGGCAATCCCCCCCGCTCTCCATTCATTGATTGAATAGATGTTGATTAGATTTATTTATTATTTATTTAATTTATTAATCGTACCAACTTTTTTCCGGTGATACCCGACTTAACACCACCCCAACGAACCTAACCCCCCATCACCTCCTCCCCACCACCTCACTGATCACCTCCTAACCTCCCCCCATATCCCCCCCCCCCGGTCCACATCAACCCAAGCACACCACCCACCCACCCCCTCCGTTCTCATTCCCCACTCCCTCCCTCCAATCCTCAATCCCATACTAAATAACAAAAAAACATGTCGATCCGTCCCTTCATTCTGTTATATTATTATATTACGAAACAAAGAAGCACAGCGAGCAGGGGACTGGGACACAGATCACCACACCTCTTACTGCCCCGCGTCGAGGAAGGAGAGGAGGAGGGAGGGTCGGCCGCAGCCCGCACCCCCACACCCCCCCACACCCCCCCCATATATATATGGGGGGGTTGGGGTTGGATTAGGATACCTCTGCCTCCCCTCCTGTCAGTAAAAAAAAAAAAAAATAAGGAAGGGGGGGGGAATGGGTTAGGAAGGATGGATGGAAAGATAGGAAAAGGGTAGGGGGGGGGGGGGGGGGGGGGGGGGGGGGGTGGCCGCCCTCTCGCTTTCTTATTTATTGGGGGGAAAACTAAAAAGAAAAGAGGGGGGAGAGAAGGAATGAAGGAAGGGAGGGGGAAGAAAGAAGGGGGGGGGGGGGGGGGAGGTGTGTGTAGGGGAGGGCGGAGGGGAGGCCAGGGGGGGGGAGGGGGGGGGGGAGAGGAACACCATAAAAAAAAAAAAAAGGGGGCGGCGCGGCGGGGCCTCTCCTCCCCCCCCCCCGCCCGACCCAAGAGGAAAGGGGGGGGGGCCCCGCACTCCCTTTTCACGGGTTGGGCGGGGGGGGAATGGGGGGGAGTCCCGCCCCCGCGCCGCCTCACTCGGGTGGGGCGCGGGAGCCCCTGCCGCCGGGGGTGTTGCGGAGCTCGCTACCCCAACCCCCGGACACTCCCCCAGAGCGGCGTTGGTTGTCGTGGAGTTTTTAGCCGGTTCAAGTCGCCGTAAGGCCCCACCCCTGCGTGGCAGCACAAAGGCTGGTGGGCGGTTCAGGTCGGGCTCTCCCCCGAGGGCCTGACAGTCCATGATGGATTTTTCTCTCCACGTTAAAAAAAAAGCGCCCGCCCCCTGTACTAGGGTAAGCTTTTTTTTTACCTGGGGAAATCCATACGGATTCCCACCCTAGCCGGGCAGCTGGGGGTGGGGTATGTCCAACTTGCACAGACTAAAACCCCACGGTGCCTTCAGCCTTCAATCACTTATAGGCCGGGGAGCAGCAGCTGCCGAACTGGCATTGCGTCTACTACCCAGCAGGTGTCGGCCCCTCATCAGGGGCCTCGTCGCAGTCGAAGGGTCAAAATCTTAGACCCCTCAGGGGAGGACGAGAGTTGCCCTCCCCGACGATCATGGGAGGCGCATCCGCACAATGTAACCCGTCAAGAGATTTGGCCGGTTCTCTGACGGGGGTCGGACTGGAGACTGATCTCCCATCAGCCATGCATCCTCTCGCGGTGCGCCGCCGCTTAGGATTGGGGTAATTTTTTATAGAGGTTGTCTTCCTCGTGGTCCGGGCGGTTAAGCCAAGAACCTCGGTCCCATTGGAGCCGCGAGACATAACCACGACACTCCAAATGAGATTACGAGATCGACAGTCCGAGGCATGGCAAAAGCTCAAACTACCTGCCCGACGGCAGTGCAAGTGCACACCGGACCCGTCAGCGCCCATCGTCGACACGAAGAGAGAATCAACATCCGTTAAGCAAGCCAAGTTGTGTCAGCTATCTGCCGCCGGTCAGAGGGACCGGCGTTGCCCAGGGTGTACCACGTGAAGGTTCCTGACATCGCACTTGTACAAATCTCCCCCTATCGCTACCCATTGTTTCTATTAATTAACGAAAACATTCATTTTGATGGCGAGCGAGTAATTTTTTTCCATAATATGAGCGATTATAATGTTTTTAAATAACAATGCTTTAACTAGAAAGTTTTTTAATGATGACAGTGATAATTCTAATATCCTAATTCCTCCTAATATTGTTCAGTATTTATTATTATTACGTTCACTTAGTGCCCAATAATGTAGGTGATTGTATATTGTAATTTATCTGCGAGAGCTAGCAAATGGTTAAATATTTCTAGTTAGAACTATTATTTATTATAAATTATAACTGTTAGTCTTCTAACCAATAATACTTTAAATTATTTTTAACTACGTGTGCTACACAAGACCTATGACCTAGTTCAGGAAGACATTATTATGTACGAAGTAAACCAGGATGACTCTTTAATTTAAAATATATGCAATACCTATTATACTCTTCAGTGTTGTTGAATATTCTGTCACGAACATATTTGTAAACAGACTTTACTTTGAACTTATCTCCATCCGCAGTGTTCATCACCAGCCTGTATTTCGCCTGCTTGTCGTATAACTAAAAAAAAACCACCATATAACGATCTATATAGACGCTCTGTGTCCTAGCCGTAATTGCTTACGAGGCTCTATGTAACAGACTATTCAGCCAGTGTGACATTTACCCAAATTCCTTATAGTGGTACCTAAACTGTTTTATTTTCAGTTGTAAGCAAAGCATCAGTGTGTGTTAAGGAAAGAGAGTCATGTTTGTGGGCAATGAGTGTTGTTTCTCATGCCTACGTGATATCTGTATGCCGCCAAGTTCCCACGATTTAAAGGTGCATTTTGCCCTATAATCGTTGGTGGCGCCGTTGCGTTTCAACGCCACCGAAGCGCGGGGTGTTCTATGTTAATTAAGTGGACTGTATTTGCGCGGGGGTGCTATATTTATTACTCAACTATTGCGATCAGATACGACGAGGGAGACAAGAGTAGGAAGGAATTGGCACATACCTTGTGGCGTTGCAGCTTCCACGTGGCTAGCCGGCTAGGTGATTGTTTTCGATGCACTCCACAGTTTCTTCTCCGTCACAACACTGACGGACACTAAAGTCTAGTTTCAAAAGGTCTCACACAACAATTATTGTTTATAAAGTGTGTCGGCACGCACGATATGCGGAGCAATGCGTTTATTCCTACTCACTCGACCAGGCGAAAATTCAAACTGTTCTTGCATGCGGTGCGGGTACAACTGGTCTTGAATGCGGCACGGTAACGACTGATCTTGCCCTCGGCGCGGAAACGACTATTCTATGGCGCGGCGCGGAAACAAATGGTGGCGTGTTCAACGCGCTAATGAATTTAAGTATGTGCCAGGAAGGGGACGGAGAAGGAAAGTGTCGCGATCTGATCACAATAATGCAGAAATTTCTAAAATATATTTAAAGCGGCGCAACCAATCGTGATTGTCCCAGGTATCATCGGTATTTGACAATCACTGTTAATACGTATATGTTACTCATTTAGTTATACAAACATTTTTTGTTTTATATCATAGGCGGCAAACGAACAGGCTTGTCATCTGAGGTTAAAGTGATCGCCGCCGTCCAAAGACACTTACAACATCAGGGGAATCGCAAATGCGTCGCCAGCCTGTCTTTGGTGGGAGGGAGAGGGGAGGGGAGAGTGGGGGAAGGGGAGGAGAGATGGCTCTCCAGTGCTCTCACTGACCGAACGAAACGCAACAATGCAAGAACTGTTACTTCACGTCGGTTTTCTGTAGGTCGGGTGGTAGTAGCCCGGGCGAGCTGACCCATACATGCTGTCATACCCTTACATCAGTAATAGCCTCAGCGTGGCTCTACCATCTAAATAAGATCAGATTTATACCCATGGACTTTGCCATCATTTATCCGACTAGTTTAAAAAAAAAAGGAGATAAATAATTATTTTCTTATTCGCAAATTAAGACAAAAGTCTACGTATATTGCTTTTGGAATAAAATTTGTGTTAATCATATAGACAATACAAACCCTCTCCAGAACTCCTGTAGAGTTATAGTATACTAAGCCCGGTACCACAGACTGGACTGTGTGTACGATAGGGCTATTATATCCCCACAGGTAATCGTGAGCGCTTATCTTTATTATCGACTTCGGGCGATACTGACTCATCATGATGTTAAAAATATTATGAACTATAAATGTGTATGGGCTCAATAAAGCGGCTGCTGTCTGAAATAAAGCAAAATTTAAGAGCTTATAAGCAGCTAAAAAGACTTTTCTAGTTTAAAGAACAAAGGGATCAGAGTTTTTAATTTAATAACAGCTGGATATCTTTTTGATTCTGATCATCTACAGACAAATCTACAAATTAACAACATATTTTCTCAAGCGTCCAAGTTACTTCACTAGATTCCCTTTACTAATAGATATAATACGAATACGCAGACGAACTTGAAGACCTTTATCTATTACTGTGTTTTTATTGATAATAAAATTATGGAAAATTACCAGAAAAGGAATATTAGGCAGATTCAAAATGAAATCTTCAGGTCGTCCAATAGATTTCTCCAGTAGAAAGATCGTGCGTAGCTGAGGTGTAAACTTTACCACTTCTGCTTCAGAATCGAACTCTATATCCTTGTTGCTGCGATATTCTCTGTTCAATACATTACAACGTTTATTTCCTTTTAATATTTATTTTAATTCTTACCTATTTTTGAATATGCATCAACTTTATTATTACTCGATGATATCTGAACAAACTCGCTCTGTGTTCTAAACGAAAAATGTCAGTGCGGAAACAAAACTTGTCTTTTACGTTGACGGCCACAAATTCTTCTTTCAGTATAAAAGTAATTTTTAAGTGAAAACTTCTTTAGACGCTTTGAGCGGCATTTGAGATATTTTTGTAATTTCGGGTCATGACACACTACGTCATCGGTTACCGGCCGGCCGTATTGCGCATGCGCGACTCGTGTCAGTCTAGCGCCGCGTAGTATAGGGGCCTGGGTACAGTAGGGATATTCGATATACATCGATGCATCGAAATTACTCGATGCGATACGTCAAATCGATAAAATGTTTTGATTAGTTATTGATATATGCAATCTATCGATGTATTTAGTCCAGGATCCACGGTCTATTTTTGCACTTGATTACTATCAAGCTAATTTTCCGTGAAGCTATCGTTTCTATAAGACGCCCAACAATTTCTTGTGCGAAAATTCTCGATTGCGGTAGCTAACAAAGGTAGCAATGATAAAATATATCGATTTGATGATTCTCAAAAATTGAGAACAGTTGGAATCTTATGATTATACAGATATGGTTGTAAATGTTTTTGAGTATTCCGTTAATAGTGCAAAGTTCGTGTT
This sequence comes from Antheraea yamamai, assembly GCA_036509395.1. Classification (NCBI taxonomy): domain Eukaryota; kingdom Metazoa; phylum Arthropoda; class Insecta; order Lepidoptera; family Saturniidae; genus Antheraea; species Antheraea yamamai. The sequence continues at coordinate 154,366 of AP028429.1, read as the reverse complement.
TTAACATGTAGATTTGGAAATGTGACGTCACGAAATTTAGCACCCCTCCGACTCCCTTAACGTGTGAAGTTATTTATGGATGGTCTCTAATGGAGTCGATAGTACATACCAAATATTAAATCTTAACGTCAGTAAAATAATTTAGATATAGCAAATAAACGTTCCGACGCTTAGTGGCAGCGTATTCGTACATAACATTGATGTTTCACATCTGCCAGGCGTCCCATGACGGCTCAATTTTTTTTACTTAATCTATACTCAAATTCAAATTCAAATTCAAAAACACTTTATTCAATTTAGGCCCTAAGAAGGCACTTATGAACGTCAAAACTACCATATAGTAGTAGTACCATATGGTATATATACCATACTAATATATAAAAATCCAAATAATAATTAATTCAAGCACAACTAAAAAAAAATTACTTATACACAAATGAAATTTATGTCCAGCTTGGAGATCAATTATTTTGTTCACTCGCCATATGCCATATTTTTACAGGGAATGATTACAATCCTGCTGTCTTTGTGTAGGAAAACAGAGATTTTTCAGTATTTTAAAGAATAATAAATATTTTCAATAGGCTTTTATTCAACTCTTACGAATTGAAAATATAACATTTACAACATCGAATGAGGTAGTTCAAATTATTGAAGAGTATGTGCAGAGTGTATTCATTAAAAACAAAAAATCATATCAACAAAGGACGGTATGAGTAAAAAATGACAATTCTTGTCGGACTAGTGATACATACCTGTTTTCTTGTAGGACATTGTTTGATTTGGGAGGAGAACACACTAACCTATTATGTAATATTTTTGTCCTACAGTTAGTAATGAGAAAAATGGTCTTGTGGTAATAACAATTTCTGAGCGTTGTACCACGCGATTTGTAGGACAATATGATTGTAAAATTATATTAATACTAGCTGTCCCCCGCGGCTCCGCACGCGTTTTTTTAAACGTATTAAAGAAATGTAAAGTTGTAAGTAGGTGTGTACATTACAGAAATGCTTTTTCAAAAACATTTGTAACTATGACACGCACGCCATCTATTGTATTATGTTACGTGTACATTAGATATGTGATTACGAATAGTATATCGAATGGGATGGGATTTATCATCAGCAACATACCTGGAACTTTAACCTACTATATACCACCCTCGGTGCTCACTAATACTATATAAGAAAGTAATGAAAATGTTAAACTATACATTATTGAACAATTTGTGTTAAATTGTTTATTATATATATGTATATATATATAACATGCCCATATTGTCAATATAATTGTGTTATTCTTCGGCGTTGCTATAATCACTGAGTTATGTATAGTAGCTCTGGTGTAGCCGTAGATGCCACAAGGCTAATAGTCAGTTCGAGAAAAAAAAACTGAGTTATGTAGGTGCAAACGCGGTAAATAAAACAAAATGGCCGCTAAATTGACCAAAATGATAATCAATTCAAATTACATACATTTATTCTTGGAGTCCAGTATAGTGCACGTCTTACGCTCTCGTTTATAGTAAACAAATTATTTTTAATCAATTTCACACGAACGAATGCACAGGTAACAGTTCATCACTACATAGTGTAAAACAAAGTCCTCTGATCTGTCTGTTTATCTATTCGCGATAAAGTCAAAAACTACAGAACGGATTTTCGTGCTGTTTTCACCAGTAGGTAGAACGGTTCATGGGGAAGGCTTAGGTATAATTTGTCAAGGTTTTCTTTTTATTATCAGGGCGGGACAACGTCTGCCGAGCCCACTACCTTAAAATAAAATAGCTTATTAGTTAGTTACTTGCCAGTGAAAGTCCCGTGAAAATTAATTCAAGCATTTCGGATATTCCACTGCGGCTGAAAAAAACCTAGATTACTTTTTATGAGGTCTGCAATCTACCAGTGAATATCCCGTGAAAATCGGTCCAACCATTTTGGAAATAGCAATGCGGACGAAGCCGCGGATAAATAATATAGAATATGTCAACCGCTATAATTTCGGCCTGTAAAATTCCCATTAAAATAAGTCCAGCCGTTTTGGAGATTACCCGGAACAAACAAAGAAACAGACAAAATATAATAATATCGACCGAATATAAAAACATTTTTTTTTGTTATTTGTAGCTATATCCATTCACCAAAAAGTTATTATTTATTTTTCAAACACACACTTTATTTTTATAATATGTAATAGATTGCAAATAAAAATTGGAAACGACACTAACGTAGAATAAACTTTTTTAATAGGAACACAACCGACTCGCACGGACTAAAACCCCACGGTGTACCGACAGACCGTTGTGTGGGGGCGGCAAGGGATCGTTCCAGCTAATCAACCTTGTAGAGGTCACAGAAAAATTTTGTTTACGGATGAAATTAATTTTTTTTACAATTGAGCAACACTTTAACAAACAAAATGACCGTATTTATGCTCAAAGCTCTAAGGAAGCTTCCCAATTAGTCGACAGAGTGCAACGTGGGCACTATCCGACTTCAGTGATGGTTTGGTGGGGTATTAGCTATGAAGGAGTGACTGAGCCATACTTTTGTGAGAAAGGTATCAAAACATCGGCAAAAATATATCAAGATACCATTCTTGAGAAGGTAGTGAAGCCGCTTAACAACATTATGTTCAATAACCAAGAATGGTCCTTCCAGCAAGTCTCGGTCTTGGTTGGAAACGAACGTTTTGGACTTCATCAGAGCTGATGACTGGCCGTCGTCTAGTCCCGATCTTAATCCGCTGGATTATGATTTATGGTCAGTTTTAGATAGTACAGCTTGCTCATAACGCCATGATAATTTGGAGTTCCTAAAACAATTCGTACGATTGGCAGTGAAGAATTTTCCCAAGGAAAGAGTGCGTGCTTCTGTTGGTAACTGGCCTCAATGTTTAAAGGACTGTATTGCAGCCAATGCAGACCACTTCAAATAAACTTTTTATATTTTAAATTGATTTATCTTAATATATATATTTCTTGTGTGCGTGTGTATGTGACTGAACTCCTCCTAAACGACTGGACCGATTTTGATGAAATTTTTTGTGCGTGTTCGAGTGGATCCGAGAATGGTTTAGATTCACAATTGGAACCGGTAGGTGGCGCTGCGGTTGACATTTAGGATTTTTTTTATTATCAAGGCAGGACAACGTCCGCCCGGTCCGCTAGTATTTATGTATTAATAAAGTAACACGCTGTAAAAGTAATAAATGTAATTTGCAATAGAAAATATGTTTTTGCTTTGTTTCAATATTTATGGCAAGACTATGTATTGTTAAGTAAAATATCATACAATACAATACTAAATTGGGGCAATTGACACAAATGTATCCTAGAGTGCCCACATTCACATATTGAGTTGTCCCTGATTCTGAGCTCTGCAAGATGGACAGTACACCTCAACAGATAGATAGATTGTCAGTTTACATAGACGCAGCAAGCTCGCAACAGTCACGAAACTTATAAAGCCATGGCTTACCGGGAATGTTATCTATACATATAATAAAAATGAAGTGTCTGTATGTAATATCAAAATAAAGTTTTTTTACTGATTGGGTATGAAAGTATAAACGCCACTGATATCAAAAATGCAATTTTTATAATTTTTGTCGGTCTGTCTGTTTGTTCCGGGTAATCTCAGAAACGGCTAGTAAGATTTTAACGGGAATTTCGCTGGCAGATAGCTAAAATTACAGCGGGTTACTTAGGCTACTCTAAATTAGATTTGCTATTAACAGCGGCTTCGTTCGCAATGTTATCTCCAAAACGGTTGGACCAATTTTCACGGGACTTTCACTGGCAGATAGCGGACACTATAAAAAAGTTATTTAATCTATTTTCATATAGACTAGCTGTTAACCGTGGCCTTGCTTGCAGTGCTATCTCCAAAACGGTTCGACTGGATTTTACGGGACTTTCACTGGCAGATAGCGGACATTAGACAAAGTAATTTAGTCTATTTTAATTTAGACTAGCAGTTAACCTTTGCTTAGTTCACAGTGCTATCTCCAAAATGATTTTCACGGGACTTTCACTGGCAGATAGCTGACCTTGTAGGAAGTAATTTAGGTTATTCTTTTTTAGACTAGCTGTTACCTGCGACTTGACATGAAATTTAGCAAAAATATGTTGTGCACTGTAAGCATGTACGTAAAACTTGCGTTGTACTGGACTCCAAGAGTAAATATAATTGAAATTCATATATCTGTATCTTTGTATGTCATTTGGATTATATTGTCTTTTTGGTAATTGTGGCGCTAATTTTGTTTTATTTTCCGCGCTCTCGTCTACATAACTTAGTAACCATAGTAATATATAAGAAAATTGTATCGAGTTCAATGAGCACTATTTTAATTGTCAAATATTAAAAACTACTTAGATAGATAGAAAGTTTTATATCTTGATTTATATTTATGCAAGATTTCAAGACATCAGCTCATTCATTGTTTACCATTTTATTCAACATTATAATTATTAATAATAATTTTGAAGCTGGAAGAGGTATTTCTAATAAAATATTAGACCATAAACGTATTACTTATTGACAATATGAGCATATTATATCATTATAATAACATCGTTAAGTCATTGTTTCATTAGTTCCTTATACAGTGTAAGTGAGCACTGAGGTAGTTAAATGGTGGGTTAAGGTTCCAAGTATGTTGCTGATAATAAACCTCATTTGATACACTGTTAGTATTTATATATCTAATGTATACGTTATATCTTACTGTAGGTGGCGTGCGCGTCGTACTTACAATTGTTTTTAAAGAGCAATTCTATAATTGTACATGGTCTCACAACTTTATATTTATTTAATACAACAAAAAAAAAACGCGTGTGGAGCTGCGGGTACAGCTAGTACTGAATATATTCGGAAGCATATGATTTGCCTTTAATTTGGTTGGATACATCCCAGTTTGAGTTCCATGATGCAAAGGAAAACAGTCTTGTTTGGAGAGGATTATTTCTGAACATAGTGATCAAAATACCCAGTCTGGATAGCTTTTTTAGCAAGAAGACCAACAGCTTCATTATCCTAGATCCACTGTGTCCTGGTATCCATGCCAAATGGAATTTAATCATTGTGATAACTGGGGACTTTCGAAAAAATCTGACTATGCTGAATAGCTTGTAAGCAACTCAGAGTGTATGTCAATATGATAGTTTGATCTAATTTATGTGATAGTACATATTTGATAGCTTCTAATATAGCAACAACTTCATCTGTGTAGGCGTAGGATAAAAAAGGGTATTATTTATTACCTCTTTATAATAAGAGAGTAGATAAAAACGATATACATGACATAAATAAATGTATTATTGCAAGTATACGGGTACATGAATGTCATAAAATAAAAAAAAATAAAAAAAACTAAGCGTAAGCCATTTTGACCTAACATGGCTAATTCGTAAGCCGAGGATTTAAAGAGCTAATTATATTTAATTGAAATATGTCAAAATAATATTGAAACGAAGTGTCAAAAGTTCCAACAAGAGCAAAAAACCGTTTCTTTCTTTAAGGCAAACAATTTCATAAATATATTTAAAAAAACATTTATATATATATAGATATATTTATATATATATAGATTTATTGGGCCAGGAACACTTTTGGACGTCTCCAGAACATGTTCCTAAATTATTATCACAATCTGATCAGTAGTTTCGGCATGCATAACGGACAAACATACAAACATTGATTTTTATATATAAAGATTCCAAAAACTGTTTATTTCCCATGCAGGCATTTATGACGATTGCCAAGGAAAATAGCCTCTAGGCCTAGAGATTTATTAACTGAAAACTTAAAACATTAGTCTAAACTATGACATCTTTCGATACCTAGTTTAAAAACGTGAGGGCGCCATCTATTGCGAACAAAGTTAATTTAATAATGATAACAAATTTAAATAATATGTTATTCCGGCCACCAGGGACAAAGTAATTATCATATGCTAGTGCAATAACATTATATCGAATTACATATTGGTGATTAAAATACATAAACTTCAACTACTTAGACAAATTTCGCTGTATAAACCATAATCCAACAACAAACATGTAAGGAAACTTATGACTCTACATTATATACATTACAGGAAATAACATTTGATCACTTATACCGCGGGAATGATTAGTCACTAGCAATATTATTACAGGACACTCATTAGTCATTTCTGGTTCGAAATCAATAAAAAAATGGGTGCTTAATGTTTGACTTAATTATCTAGAGAAACATAAAAATTATATTGAAGCCATTAAGCGGCTTTGTTAAAGCACGCGGGCAGACGGTGCCTTTAACGATTGGACCGAGTTCAGTGCAGCGTGAAAGAACGAACAGCAAAGGATACTTTTTAGAGATGTGCCGATTATGACTGTGGCCGAGTAGCCGGTTTTTTGTAAAAAAATATTGTAAATAGTGTACAGATATTACTGTTATATTTCATTAAAGTGAAAGAGCTCCATTAAAAATAAAACGTAAAAATATGTGTCTCGTGTATATATGAAGCAGTTAATGTTTAGCATTTTTCGACATATTTTTTTTACTGTGCATCATATACATGCAATGTTATTGCAATATTACTTAATTTATTAATGAAGATAATAGTTAAATAAAACTATAAAAACACGCTTTTATAGAAAACCAAACTAAAAAAATAGAAAATATTTTTTTATAAATTTGAATTGAGTGCATAAAAATTTTAGTAAATGTAAATTAATAATAGCGTAAATTAAAAAACAATGTCTCTATCGCCATCCCACCAGATACGCTCAGGTGTGCCATAAGGTTCCATACTCGCGCCTTCGCTTTTCAATCTGATTCGAATACTAATATCACAATGCTATTAGGTTTTTTATCCTTTCATCTTTTTTGAATTCACTGAAATAGTATAATGACGTCTGTAATCATCAAGGAAAAATTTTGCATCTAATCTGTAGTCAGATTCCAATCACAAACTTACAAAAGTGCGACCCCTTATCTATAATAGATAGTTACCATCCACCACTAACCTTTTCTTTACCAATTTTTGATTTTATGGAAGTTGTGGAATGTAATGAAGAAGCTAGATATTGTTTTTTTAAAGGAGATTATGACCCAATTATTAAAGAGTTAGAAAATATTTGCTGGATTGATGAATTCTCATCTTGTGCGAGTGTCGATGATTTAGTGTCTGTTTTTTATAATATTATACACAAAACATGTGCCAAAATTAAAACCTGTCAGAAGCAAGTATATTGAGTAAACCACTCAAAATCTTATAAAACTTTTAAGAGAAAAGTACAAATATAGGATGAGAATCCGCGCGACGTTGTTTCTTTGAATTATTGAAGTCTAGATCTAATTCTATTTAAGGAACGTGATACAAAACGTATTTTAATCGTCCAGAATCAACTCTTAAGTCGAATCCAAAATTCTTGACTAAGAAAAGTTCCTACCCCGCGGAAATGTCGCATAACAATATCACTACTTCGAAAGGTCCTGAAGTTTGTAATTAATTCGCAACACACTTCTCGGCAGCATATAAATGCACAACTCCTCAGAAGAATGATTATCCTAATAAAATATCTTATACCATTAATTATTTGAACTAAGTGTTGACTAGTATTGGTGTAGTTCAAAAAGCGTTAAAAAGAGCGTTTAAAGGTGCCGGTGCCGATGGTATGGTGAACAGGCATCTAGCAGGTAAGCGTGATCTATCGACGGCTTCATCGTCACTTACCATCAGGTGAGACTAGCCAAGCGCATGCCTATAAAACATAAAAAAATCAGCCAGTTTTGCTATCAATTGTGCCGATTCATTAGCTTTTCCAGTAACATTAATTTACAATAGACCCTTTAAAAAAGGGAATTTTCCAACAGCTTGGAATGAAACTCTAGTTATACCCTTACATAAAAGCGGTAAAGATAATCTCATTTCGAATTATAGGCCTATTTCTATTTTACCTACTTTTGCTATGGTTTGGTTTTGGTTTGGTTATGGAAAGAATAATATATCCTTTGCTATTTTCACACCTTAAACAAATTCTCAATGTTCAACAACACGAATTTGTCAGAGCTCGTTCTACCTGCACTAATCTAATAAGTTATAGAATATCTGTGCCACGTCATTGATTCACAGCAATGTGTAGATGTAATATACATAGATTTCAGTAAGGCTTGATCGTGTATCTCACAATAGTTTAATAAATAAGTTGCAAGCTTGCGGAATTGGACAAAAATTGTGGGACTGGTTTGAATCTTATTTGATAGGTAGACGATCACGCGTTGGCATAAATGGCTTTTCCTCTGACTTTTTCAACATTAAATCAGGTGTCCCACAGGCTTCTCATTTGGGTTCCCTATTGTTTAATATATTTATTAATGGTATTGTTCAATGTTTTCAACAATTTAAGTTTTAATTTTAAGTTAAGTAAATTTGTAAACGTGTTTGTGTAACTGCTAAAGCTACATTTTTAGGAAGTCTTTCTTGGATCTAGTAATAAGACCAAGACTGTCTGGCATATTATAAATAACGAATTAGGGAAAAACAGAATAAATGATAATTCGCATAATCTAAATATCGACGGAATACATATTTCAAACAGTTCAGAGGTAGTAACGAGAGTTTTACTAACATTATAACCAAGATTATTTCACTAACATACCTTTACAGGTAACAGAAAATATGACTTCATCAGTCCATGGTGCCGTATCGTTACTAAAAAATCTGAGTGCACCTATAAATTCTAAATTTAATTTCACATCTATTAGAGGAGGTGAAATAATAAGGACTTTGAAACTCTAAAACATGAAACATACCGAAGACATTTGGGGAATGTTTGTAATAGTACTACAGTCCTTAATTATCAATATTTTACAATATTTGGCTAATATATTATAAATTATATGCACTAATAATTTTTATATGCCGTTGTTGTCTGTAAATAGGGTCATATCTAGCAAAAATGTTGAATTGTACATTTTACTGTATTTTAATAACATGTACTGATGGTGACTCTGTTGGTAACCTAAATGAATTAATAAACTATATAAAAATGTATATTATTATTTTTCGGAGTGCTAACAGAGGTGAAAACTAGACTAATTTTATTAATTAAATTTATAGATTATGAAATTTAAATAATTCACACTGTAATTCATTTAAAAAATTCAAACAGCACACAGTTGCTCTATTATATAAAGTATTCATTTCTGTCGGCAGTCCTTATGACAGTCTCGATTTTTTTTAACAAAATTATATGTCGACGAAATTATATGTAAATATTGAAGGATATTTATGTAGAAATATATACGTTCATACGACGTTATCTCGGGCTGTTTGGATATTCATGTAAAAACTTGGGGTTTTCCGACAAGTATAGTAGATCTGAAATTAACCCAAACTTACTGGTAAACGAATGGGCCGACTTCGGAAACTTTTAATTTATCATTCTCTCCACTCTGGAACTGCGGTGCGTTCGTGATATTAAAAAAGTACAGAGAGAGCCGGGTTCCCTGCATCTCCGATGCTAGCAATTTGTGGATATGACTGCCTTTTGTTAGTTTTAATTTCTGGAAAAAAATATTTAAATCTTTTTAACAGTTATTATGAAATGCTCTGATCAAGAAAACAGAGCGTTATTGTGAATCTTACATTACTGCTTCGATATACATGTAAACGTTTGTGAATCATACAATTTCAATTGAAAGATTCACAAACGAATATATGTATGAATAACTTAGAATAGTTTAGCTAGGTTAGATCCGCGGTATCGACGACAGCCCTTCTGCCGTGCACCCTTGAGCTAGTTGTCTGAATAAAATCAGCTGAGTGCCTTAAGTGCTCGCCTTAGTAATTCGGTGAAGCTGTAAAGGCCTTGCCAGGCCAATAGCGTAGTCAGTTCGAAGAAAAAACATTACTGGTATTACTGGGTCAATTTAGTACTAGTTTAGATTTAAATTTGAATCACTTTAATTCACTCTACATGCAATAGTAGTAAAACTATATCATACGGTTATAGCTTTTATCTTGAACATTTATATTCTAATTATATGTATTTTTCTCTGCTTCTCAGGTTTGATATTGAATGAGTGATGTTTTTTTTAATATCATAGGAGGCAAAGGAACTTGTTGTTAAGCGATCACCACTGTCCATAGACACTTGCAACACCAGGGGAGACGCAAGTGCGTTGCCAGTGAGACTAAATGAGGTATGTTTTGGTTAAGATGGAAAGATTTCTGTTAAAATGTACTAGCATTTTAATCGAATCATTACATTATCTTTAGCATGGTAAATATGTATAAATTATTATGTACAAATTATCACTAAGGCTTTCAACAAATATATTAGCAAAGATTCTATTTGAAGAGCATTAGTTTTCATATTACAAAAAAAAATGTAGTGAGTGATGTTAGTCACTCGCCACTATAAAGGAGCTGCCGCTCGTGTAGCTGGGGTTCTTCCGAGTTGCGTTCTGTGCGGGAACACGGATCACCCCGCGAATTATTGCGGTCGCCGCCACCCGCCTTCAGCTTCCACCACTCATATCCGTGGAGGCATTCCTGCCGGGTGCTTCCCGCACCGCGTTAACGCCCGCGCCCACTCCGCGTGCGCCCCTTTCAGTGCCGCGCGTGCCACCCACTGCGTCGAGCGTATCACCTTCTGTGCCGCGCGTACCACAACCCGGGCGGGTCCTTATGGCCCCCTAGGCTCCCAGACCCAAGCCTTAGGCTCAGCCCCCGAAAGCAGTGCCAGCACAGGCCGACCCCCTTACCTCATTCACTCTCGCCGGGGTTGACTGGATTAACCAGTTACTCCTGGTGCACGAAGTAAAGGAAGTCATTGCGTTCTCCGAGATCCTTGAATCCAAGAAGGACCTAGGTCTGCTCAGCGAGTCCTCTCGCTTCCCAGGCGTTGCAACGACATCGCAACACATCGCCCGTGCACATTACAATAGCTCGAAATAAAAATGTTCGCGGCCACGAATAGGGTAAAACCGCACGGTCTATCTGTTTCATTCTTTAATGCTAGAAATCTTAAACCATAGCGCGATCTAGTAGCTGTCTTCTTGCGCGATAGACAAATAGACATTTTCCTCGTACAGGAAACGCTATTAAAACCGAAAACGCGTAGCCCCACGATCGCGAACTATAATATAGTTAGGAACGATCGTGTCACCCGCGGGGGTGGCACCCTAATATATTATAAATGCTCGCTCTATTGTATGCCGATAGATCCGCTCGCTCTATCCAATATGGGAGGGTCAGTGCGTAGACAAGGAATGACCGGTTATCCGTCCATTATAATAGTGGCCGCGTATCTCTCGCCGAATAAAGAGTTATTAAAATCCGATCTAAAAGCGCTGTTCGAATTAGGAGAGTCCGTCATTATAACGGGGGACCTCAACAGCGGGAACGTCATCTTGAACAGCCCGACTACTCCTCGAAAGATACTCAACAAACTAGGCGACGATCTAGCTTTTGACGTCATAACCCCTATGGAACCTACTCATTTTCAAGATAACTGTCGTCCGGCAGTGTTAGACGCTGTTTTTAAAAGTGTCACGCTTCGATTACGACTCATACAAGTCGTACACTAACTTGACTCAGATTACCGCCCGGTAATATTACTATTAGGATCGAGCTCGGATGCCACGCCTCCGCCCGGGTGGCCGATTACGCGAAATTGGAACGTTATTTTAGAGATAATACTACGTCAGCTAGTTTAGTCAGGATCCTGGACGTGTTGGTGTCGAAAGCTGACGTGGATCGATTGGCTGGCTATCGATTTTCTGGTCGACTATCATCAGACCGCCGTCAGGGAGACCTCGAAATAACACCGCGACTCGAGCTCACGACACTTACCCGTCTGCAGAGAATTGCGATCTGTTACGATTATTACAAAAGCAGGTTAGAATCCGTATTTCTGAGATCCGGACCGACAAGTGAGATAGGTTCCTAGAGGATATCCGGCCGTCCCACTTGGCGTACTGGAAACTCGCACGAAAATTTAAGTCAGACATGACTATACCGATGCCCCGTCTCGATAGAGGCCCTGGGTTGCCTCCCGCGTTCAATAGTATAGACAAGGCGGAGAGTCTCGCCGCGAGTTTAGAAAAAAAAGTTCACCGAACACAGCAAACACTGACCATATTGGATCGATCGAGCCCTCGGTAGAGCGCGCACTCGCGTCCTCCCCGGCGGATACCCTAACCCAAACACTTTTGACGAAGTATCGGATGCCATCAAGCGTTTAAATCTTAGAAAGTCCCCAGGTCCCGATGAGATCAGGAACGAAGTACTGAGACTCCTTCCTGATCGTATCATAGTTCTATTGGTCATGCAGGTCAATGCGGCCATGTCTCAGAGTCACTTTCCAGCCGCCTAGAAGAAGGCCGTAGTGATAGGCATACACAAGCGCGGCAAAAAAGCTACGCTTTCCGATAGCTATCGCCCAATTAGTCTGCTAGATACATTAGGTAAATTATACGAGCAGCTCCTTCTGAACCGTCTCTAGACCTCTATATCAGAACTAAATCTGTTGCCACCTGAACAGTTCGAATTTCACGCTGAACGCTCTTGCACGAATCAGGTACACCGCTTCACGAAGTACATTCTCGCCAGATTTAACGATGATCCCGATCGCAACTCGAAACCGGAAAAACCTGAACCAGTCTTTTCGATGTCGCTAAGGCCTACGACAAGGTCTGGCACGAAGGGCTCATTCACAAACTATGTCACTTTCGCATCCCAGATAGGTTAGTGCATATAATCCGCAAATATCTAATCGATAGGACTTTTCACTAGACAGTGGAAGTTGAACTGTCCTCACCCCACCCGATATGCTCAGGTGTGCCCAAGGGTCCATTCTGGCACCCTCTCTCTTCAATCTGTTCGTCAGTGACCTACCTCGGCTGCTCTAAAAAGTATGGACATAAATGCGGGCGTCCCGCAAGGCTCCGTATTATCTCCAATATTATTTTTGCTGCATATCAATTACATGCTGTCTATTGATGGCATTCATTGATATGCAGAAGATAGTACCGGAGATGCATATTACACGGGCCGTGCACACATCCCTCGATCTATTGTGGTAGAGAGTCGTGACCACCTTGTGTCTCAGATCGAGAACACACTGTCTAAAGTATCCGACTGGGGTCGGAACAATCTAGTTCGTTTCAACCCCAATAAGACACAATTTTGCGCGTTCATTGCTAAAAAAAATTCAGTTCACTGTGGTCTCACAATGCCAGGACACACCACTTACCATCGCAGAAAGTATTGGGATCCTTGGTGTCAACATCTCTAGTGACGTTCAGTTTCGTAGTCTACTGGAAGACAAGGTTAAGCTGGCATCCAAAAAGCTCGGTATTCTGAATAAGGCGAAACGGTACTTCACCCCTGAGCAAAGACTGTTGTTGTACAAATTGCAAGTTGGAGTACTGTTGCCATCTCTGAGTGGGAGCACCTGGATATCAGCTTGAACCATTTGACTCGGCGCAAAGACGAGCTATGAGAATTGTTGGCGATCCCAAGCTCATAAAGGATATCGAACCACTAAGTCTAAGGAGAGATGTCGCCTCTTTATGTTTGTTCTACCGTTTGTATAAAGGGTTGTGTTCCAAGGAATTATTTAATATTCTGGCTGTAGCTGCTTTCCACTATCGCAATGCTCGTCATTGGCAGGGAATTTATCCCCACACATTGCAACCGAAATGGTCTCGGACTGTCCGGTTCTCGAGGGGTTTCCTTCCACGAACGATCCCACTGTGGAATGAGCTTCCTGCTGAAGTTTTTCCTGGGGACTACACTATGGAGTGCTTCAAGGGGAAAATAAATAATTATTTAAGGTTCGACAACGCGCATATGACACTTCTGATGTTACATAATATATAGGTTACGGTGACTGCTTTACATCAGGCGGCCCGCATGCTTGTTTGCTACCGTCGTGTTATAAAAAAATAAAATAATATAGATTAGTTATTGTGCATAAGTGAAGTGGATGGGAAATAATACCACAGATTCTGACTTGCCACAAAAACTCCCTGTTAAGTTCTAACAAGACTGCCATCCTCCTGTTAGTTCATTGAAATTATCGCAAGAAACTTTTAATATCATTACCTATTCGACAATGGCAGTAATAATCTACTAGAATCCCCTAGATTAATTTGCCAAAAATAAAATAAAAAAAGAAAGATAAATAAAAGTGTCGTTGTAGTTTTTAGATAAAAAATTGTTCCGCAATACGGTCCCTAGACAACAATTAAAGTTTTATATAACTGTTTAGTCCGCAAGTAATTTGTATAATTATTGTCATGTTTATATTATGCATGCGCTTCATGGAGCTTGTTTTCTGCGCCTTCGGGTTCATAGTACAGGAGTAGGAGTTCACTAAAGTTACTGAGACGTCAGTTTCAGTTGAACGTTCAGGAAAATGGTAAACTTACGTATTTGGCTACAATGAAGATTGGATCAATGAAAACTGCGGCCACCGGCAATGCGAGGAATATCACTCCTAACGATCTTAGCGCTATCAGTCTCTCTGAAATCACAAATATAGGTTTATTAAGCTATTTATTATTACATTTGTAATTCGCTTTGAAATGTCGTAGTATACCTAGTCTTGCCATATATACTGAAACAAGAAAAAAAATATTTTCTATTGCAAATAACATTTATTACTGTTATAGTGTGTTAGTTTAATACAAAAATATAAAACAATTTAAAATATAAAAAGCTTATTCGAAGTGGTCTCCATTGGCTGCAATACAGTCCTTTAAACGTTGAGGCCAGTTATCAATAGAAGCACGCACTCTTTCCATGGGAAAAATTTTCACTGCCAATCGTACGAATTGTTTTAGATACTCCAAATTATCATGGCGTTTAGAGTAAGCTGAAAAAACTGACCATAAATCATAATCCAGCGGATTAAGATTGAAACTAGACGACGGCCAGTCTTCAGCTCTGATGAAGTCCGAAACGTTCGTTTCCAACTAAGACTGCGTAGATCGAGCTTTATGACCCGGCGCCGAGTCTTGCTAGAAGGACCATTCTTGGTTATTGAACTTGGTGTTGTTAAGAGGCTTCACTACCTTCTCAAGAATGGTATCTTGATATACTTGTGACGATGTTTTGATACCTTTCTCACAAAAGTATGGCTCATTCACTCCTTCATAGCCAATACCTCACCAAACCATCACTGAAGTCGGATAGTGCCCACGTTGCAGTCTGTCGACTAATTGGGAAGCTTCCTTAAAGCTTTGAGCATAAATATGGTCATTTTGTTTGTTAAAATGTTGCTCAATTGTAAAAAATTTCTCATCCGTAAACAACATTGGGGGGTTGTCCCCCCGCCGCCCCCCCCCCCCGGAACCCCCCCCGTTTGGGGTCCGGCCGTTTCCCGGGGGGGGGGGGTCCTCGGGGGGGGGGGGGGGTTCCCCCCCCGGTGCCGCCCCCCCCCCCGGGGGCCCCCCCCTGGCTTGGGGCGCCCCCCCTCGAGACCGGGGTTTCCCCCCCCCGGGGGGGACTGTCCCTGACTGGGTCGCTTTCGGCCGGCATGCGCGGCGCCGGCATGTTTTCTTGTTTCCCCCTTTTTTTTTGTTTTTTTTTCTCCCCCCCCCCCACCCACCCCCCCCCCAAAAAAAAAAAAAAAAAAAAAAAAAACATTTTTCTGTGATCTCCCTTTGCGTACCACTTCAGTAGTTGTTTCAGTTTTACCACCCTATTCTTTTTTAAATTATCAGTTAAGAAATGGCCAGTACACCTCTTATAGGCTGCAAGTCCTAAGTCATCTTTTAAAATACGCGACATGTTTCTAGGTGCTATCTTCATCTCCCGAGATAAAATCTTTTGCTTTCGGACAGGATTTCTTCGAATTCTGTCCCTTACTGCTTTGACCACCTTTTTCGTACGAACACAACGTGGACGGCCAGATCTTTTTCTGTCACACACAGAGAAGGTCTCATTGTACCTATTAATAGCCCGGTACACAAACATTTTACTAATACCAAGCGTATGGAGAGTTTTAAATATTGCATTTGGCTCCATACTTTGTGTAATGCAATCACAGCGATTCGGTTCTCTTTATCACCCCACTCCATTTTAATATCGCAAAATATTGTACAATGTATTGTCGCCAAAATGAGAAAACTCAGTGAATAATCATATAAAAATGGCAAATTCCAAATTCAAATGTAATATTTTGTTTATTTTTAATTGTAACAGTATTTATGGCCAGACTAAGTATTAACTTACTTTTGTTGGCGACATTCTTTTTCACTGGTTCTTTCCACTTCATAACCATATCGGTAGTAGGTACGGTTACTCCAATCGCTGAAGCTCCAACATATATGATTTACTGGAAAAATGAATTCAAATATACATATATACATTGAAAATTTGTTGTGCTTCTATATGCTATTATAATACTCTTGGTAAATATGACAAGGAATGCCGGACGGTTGTTAACGGGACAGGAGGTGTCGTGGTCGGAGGTACTGTCAAGTTAAGCCTTGTAATGGTTCATACCAGGCACGTTTACATGCCATTGATGAACATTAGCTTTATCTATGTATCATACACTAGTTTTTACGAGCGACATTGCTCTCATTAATCTTGAGCTCGAGAACAGTGTTTTTTTTTCTGAATATATATTCTGAATATTATATACTCTATATCATTATCTGTACCCGTGACAACGTATATGCAAAATAATTATAATCAGTTGAGTGCATGAGATGTGAAAGTGCACCAAATAAACATTCAAATTCACATTAATATTTACGATATTAGTTAAAATTGGTATTATTTTATTGACCGTCAATAACAGTATTTTCACATGATATAAAAGTTTTTATATTTTGGTTTTTGGCTTTCTTTTGTTTACTGTTTCTTTATATATATCGTTAATCACAAATTAACACAATTCAATAAGATTGCATTTCGCAAGTGTCGTTCCTGAGATACATTTTAAAATACTGTTGAATCTTGTACAAAAACTTTTGCTATAAATATATAGTAGATACGTCATTGAGACGTGGGAACATGAAATACCCACATTATCGCTCAGACTATTGTAAGCGAACAATTGTGTTCGAACTGAATACGCTATTGACCTGGCAAGGTCTTTACAGCTTCACCGGACTACTAAGGCGAGCACTTAAGGCACTCAGCCGGTTTTATTCAGGCTGGATGTTGAGGACTGTTACCGTTATCCCGGATCTGACCTAGCTAAACTATTCTAAGCTATTCATACATATATTCGTTTGTGAATCATACAACTGAAATTGTATGATTCACAAACGCTTACATGTATATCAGATGTGAAACGAACTAAACTACTCGATTCAGTTCGAGTAAGGGAAAAATATAAAACACCATGTGTGTAATGTGTGCACGTATGTGAGGTGATCTCATGTGTATACAAGTGATGTAGGTAAGTCACTGTATCACGATAGTAACAGCTCGAGGGCTCCATCCGGGGACGATCTAGGCTCGAAATGCTACCGGAAGAAAAACAACGTATGTGCGGGATCGAATGAGGGGCCCTTCTTCGCGGCGGCGCCTAGGAGAGTTTCACGAGCGAAGGGTGCAAGCACTCATGTTAAAAGAGATCAAATCTGAGTAATATTTAAACGGCGCCGGTGCCGGAACCTAATTTAAAATAACAAACAAGGTTTATTCCTAATGATCGGTCGTTTTAGGGAAAGATAGATATAAATACGCAGATTTATTCCTTCTTTACTAAAAGGAATTATTTAGTCAAGATCGAGGCGCGTGCGTGACGTTGTATGGTTGCCGCGATGGCGGGGAAGCTAAATATCGCGTTTAAAAGACCTCAGTTGGAACTACTATTTATCATAGCGTTGCATGCTATGATTTCGTACACTTCGTGAAAGAGAAGCAGCCGGGCGAGCTAGTCGATGCCGGATGGGGAGAGGGCGGGTTCAGCCTGTACAGGCTTAGCCATCTGAGGTTGGGGTGTAGGCTAACGTGTTCAGTGTATTGGCGCGTAACTCGCGGGTGAAAGTATCATAATCGGTAAGCAACCGAGGGGACACGTCGGAAATGAATCCGCGGAGCCGGAGAAGCGCGCCTTCTAAGAGGCGAACTTCGCTATTAGAGGGCCTGAGGAGGGGAGTGAGGCGGGGCGGAATATAACCACCTTGCCAGAGGGGCAGGGGGGTGCGCCGGTTTGAATCTAACGGACCATCCCGAGTCCGGACCAAGGGAGCTGTGGGCGAAGTGCGATGCCTCACAGGGGACCTACAGTGCCTAGGGGGAAGCCCTTACACTTCTTTCTTGCTCAACGCGACGACACGAAGCGCTTACCACTAAGCGAAGCACGACGTACACGGGCAAGACGCGTTAATCTCTGAAACGCGAAGCGACGACACGCCAAACACGGAGAACGCAGGACGCACTGAAAGGTACGGTTTGCTACACTCCGAGGGGAGTGCCTAGTCTACCGATTGAGACTCTGTGATAAAGACGGAGCGCGGCGAAAAACTGTAACCGTATCTCTATATTGGTTAAAGTGTTTCTGTTTAATTTTTGCCTTAATGAGTACAAATGAATTTGTTTCGACTTGAACGACATGTGGTTTATCTTAAGTCGTGATCAATATTTTCAATCAAGTATTCATCAGAATAGAAATATTAGTAAAAAGTAGTAATAAACAAGAATTTTGTGATAATGAAAGGCAACTACATCCCAGCGCAGTGCGACATGTGTGAATATCAATCAGTCTATCTCCTTAATCAATGCAGTACCCATTTTGAAAGTTCGGGTACATTTTACGTGTATTTTAAATTGCGTTTTGATAATTAACGAATACCCAAGTGAATATAGGTGAAGGTATTTTACTCGTCCTGACCTATCCCTACAATAAGTAGTTAATTCATTAAATAATTAGCAACACGTGTGATGTAATGAAGTTTTTTTACAATACATTAATACATTTTCACTGTTTTTCGGTAAGAATTACAACAAAACTATTGAACTTTGGTAAACATAATGACTAACTACAGATACATTGAACCTTTAACAATGATGTGCAGATTGTTTTTTCAAATTAATAGGTTTTCATTAAAAAAAATCAATTTTCCGTAGTGCCCTCGCGCAAAACAGCCTGATTTTCGGTATAAAAATCTCAGTAAATTTACGTTTTTCATAATAAAAAAAAATACATGCTTATGCTACATATAGTCAAGTTTAAATGACATAAAATAAAATACAAGTTATCTACACTACATCTGAGAAAAAAATTATTTATTTGTACACAAAATATCTCGATTTTAATCAGTTACGAAGACCTTAACTGCTATGGAATAAAAATAAAGTGCAATTTATTTCTTCGACGTAATAATATTCGACGTAAACAAAAGTATAGAAGAAGGATTCACGTCGCGCCAGACCGCGCTCAGGCGCCGTAGGGAGTTGAGGTATACGTCGCTTTGCACTCGATTAGAAAAAAAAACATCCTTGTAGTAATACGTATACACTTCATTTGAGTTTTGATCATTTTGAAAATCTAACCAATTTCTTATAGTGGTTTATATTTCTTGTAGTAAGAGACACTGTAATTAGGTTGAAATAAAAATTCTAAGTTTAGTTTTTTTTTACGTTTTGGCTGTATATGGATTTGAGGTGTTCATTATGGAACTTTTTGACGGGTAGAAATACGTATGTCGTCTTTGTAGTCCTTTTGTTAGTAGTGACGAGAACTTAACAAAGTGAGCTGATGGTGGTCTTCAGAGGTTGTTATCGAACTCGTTAACGGGTAGAAATAGATATGTCGTCCTTTTGTTAGTAGTAACGAGAGCTTACCACAGGACTGAACAAAATGATCTGATGACGACCCACTTCCAAAATTGTTATGGAACTCCTTGATGGGTAGAGACAGATATGTCTTGTTTGTACTCCTTTCGTTAAGTAATAACAAAATGACCTCATTATGGACTCTCAGAAACGGCTAGGGAGCTCCTTCATGAGTAGAAATAGATATATCGTATTCGCATTCTCTTTATTATATTTTATTATCTATTCAGAATATCTACTATCATGTCACAAACATGCTGCAGCATTTACAAACAAATGTAATCTTTCAAAAGAATCGAGTATGCTTATTGTTTATCGGAACATGGTCTCTCAAGTCTTGTTTATAATGAAACGAATTATTTGGTGAAAAGTCTATCAAAGCTAGAGAAGCAAAGTTTGTCGGTAGAATTAGGGTTCGTTTTACACAATGACCATCATATGCTGCCCGTTGTGTTACAGCTATTACAACTTACAATTCAGGTGTTGTGTAGTATGTTGTTCACAGAATTATTTTTGACATAGAAGCAAACGCTAATTTAAAAATTCTCCTATGTAAATCTCTTAGCGCATACTCAATGTTTGTAGCTAAAATCTATATGTACTAACATTCAGTTATCACGATATAATTACTCACCTAGCCCATGAGGAATTAAACATTAATCAGACACTATGACACTTTTCAGCGTAAATTATATATTTCTAGCAACTCTATACTATACAAAAACTTGTTATCACGACAAAGATACGCATCTAGCCCATGAAAAATGAAACTTTCATCCGATACTATGAGACTAAACATCTGAACCCAATCCTGATGTTTGTAGCTACTATGAATACTAAAGTTCAGTTATCGTGATACAGCTACTTATCTGATCCATAAAATGAAACGTTGATCTGATTCTATGAGTCTAGACCTCTGATTGCAAAGTTGATGTTTCTAGCGATTATTAGTACTAAAACTCTGTTATCATGATACAGCTACTCACTTGGTCTATGAGAAATGATACGTTCATCTGATACGACAAGACTCAACCTCAGAGCGCAAACTGTATCTAGCTATTATCAATATTAAAATTATTTTATCACGAAAAGGCTCTCATCTGGTCCTTAAGATATAAAACATTTAGCTGACACTATGACACTAAGCCTTTTAGTCCAAACTCGATGTTTCTAACTATTATCTATATTAAGATTCAGTTATCATAAATACTGTCTTCATCAAACTTTAAAAAATTGAAACCTTGCTCCTACATAGGGAGACTAAACATCTATGCACAAACTTGATCTTTCTAGCTATTATTTAGACTATGATCCAGTTACCACAATACCAATCCTCATGAGAATGTTGATCGGGCACTAGGGGACTAAATATTTGAGCACAAATTCGTTGTTTCTGTATATTAAGTATACATATTTAGGTTTAGTTCTTGTATACTGTTCTTAACGTAGTTATGACCTTGAGAAACTATAATTTATTTTGGTACTATAGCAACAAATATAACATAAAGTAGAACATCAATAATAAGAAAATATTGTAATATTTTTTATAAAAGTATCAAAGTCGTTTAAAGTGCGCTATAATTCCACGGTTATCAGTTCTCGTGTTTGTGTGCGTGAGCAATACGTGTCTAGTAGGACTCGATGCCAAAATTGAAACGCGAAAAATTGAGAGCGCGTCGTTAAGTATTCGTATAATCAAAATCAAAAACACGTTATTCAATTTAAGCCCTAAGAAGGCACTTATGAACGTCAAAACTACCACCGGTTCGGAAAATAACCAGCCATCGAGAAGAACCGGCAAGAAACTCGATCTGGTTTATCTTTTTAACAAATATATATAATATATTAGGTAAATGTCACAAACGTTTTAATGGATGCGCAGAGATGAGTTAATTCCAGACATCACCATCGTTCACATATTGATCCACTCTATAATAGCCTTTTGACACCAAAACCCGCTTGACATGGCGCTTAAATTCACAATCCGGCAAATCGGTAATATTCTTTGGGACGTTGTTGTAAAGTCTAACACTATTTCCCAAAAAACTGTTACTGCTTTTACTAAATCTAAAACGTGGGACAACCAGTGTGTTACAGTTTCTAGTATTTAGATTGTGCCGGTTTTTGACGAAATCTAGCTTTTCAAGGTTCTTACGGACATACATTAAATTGTCAAGAACGTATTGGGAGGGTAGAGTTAAGATACCGTACTCCTTGAACTTGGTCTTTAAGGATTCGCGAGGTCTCATATTGTAAATTGCTCGAACTGCCCGTTTTTGTAATAAAAATATGGTGTCTACCTCAGCTGCTGTCCCCCATAACAGAATGCCATAAGACATTAAGCTATGGAATTGTTTAATTTGAGGACCCCATTGTAATTTTGAATCTAGTGTGATACCCAAGAATACAGTATTATCAACTAACCCTACAAAATTCCCTTCGATCTTGATGCTACTATCAACTTGTGGCACATTAGGCAAAATAAATCTCATACATTTTGTTTTACCTGTATTTAGCACCAAGTTATTTAATGCAAACCAATGAGAAATATCGTTTAAAGTATTATTTACATGCCCAACCTCTGAATCTGTCCTTTTTACTTTAAATATAATTGAAATATCGTCTGCAAAAAGCACAATGTCAGCACAGTTATTGACCATTAGCGGCAGATCATTTATGTATATTAAGAACAAGAACGGTCCTAGAATAGAGCCCTGTGGGACGCCAATTCACGCAAAGGATCCTGCAGAGGTTACCCCTTGTATGCTAATTTTCTGACAACGATATTTTAAATAAGAGACTAGAAGGTCGAGAGAAGATCCACAAATACCATAATGTTTTAATTTTAGAATAAGCGTACTGTGGTCAACGCAATCAAAGGCCTTAGACAGATCGCAGAACACACCAATTGCATCATGCGAATCCTCCCAGGCCCTCAATATATAACTTATAAGCGTTGCACCTACGTCGGTAGTAGATTTCAATTTCGTGAAACCAAACTGTCGACCATCCAGAAACTTTTGCATATTGAAATAGTCTACTAATTGGTTGAGTATAATTTTTTAAAAAATTTTACTTAAAGACGGAAGCACAGAATTAGGTATATAGTTTCCAAGACTACTTCTGCAGCCTGATTTAAACAAAGGAACTACTTTGCTAATTTTCATTAAATTGGGGAAATTTCCTTTAGCTATACACTGGTTAAATATATTAGCTAAATATGGTGAAATAGTGACAATTAAAGACTGTACTACTGTTACCGATATACCCCATATGTCTTCGGTGTGTTTTAAATTTAATTGCTTGAAGGTCCTTATTATTTCACCTGCACTAATAGATAAGAATTTAAATTTTAAATCTGTAGGTGCACTCATATTTTTTAAAAGAGCTGCTCTGGGCTGAAGATGTTATATCTTTTGTTACTTGTAAAGGTATATTAGTGAAATAATCTTGGAAAACAGTTACTACCTTAGTACTTTTGGAAATGTGTACTCCGTCGACATTTAGATTAAGTGAATTATCATTTATTTTATTTTTACCTAATTCTTTATTTATTATATGCCAAACAGTTTTGGTCTTATTTCTAGATTCGAGAACTTTATTTCCTAAAAACTTTGCTTTGGCAGCAATACAAACACGTTTAAAAACTTTAGAATAATTTCTAACATAAGCATGAAAGAATTCACTACTTGTTATTGATCTCCTATAATAAAGATCATACAATCGATCTCTACTTTTTTTAATGCCTGTCGTTGCCCATTCACTAAAACTATTTTTTTCCTTTACATTAATAACCTTTCTTGGGCAATGTTTACTGAATTCAGTGCTTATGATACTAAATAAATTGTCATAATGACAATCTGGATCTTGATTATTAAAAGTTTTGGAAGATAGACATTGTGCAAATAGAACCTCGTTAAGTTAAAAACCAAGGGAAACACTAAATATTTTAAGTTATAGAGCTTTTAATTTATCAAGGGTTTATGTTAGATAGTGATTGATGAGTTAATATACAGTTCCTATTTTTACCCGAATGCGCCAAAAGAAGTGGTAAAATGAAATACATATTACATAAAAATAAAACTTTATTTAAACTTTAGTCTACTCAAAAAGTCTGTGGTTTTTTTTGTTTTAAACATTTCTATCATCGAGACATTGATTCGATTTTCTATAATAAATAGAGAGGTGATTGTATACTTATTGTTTGTGTTAACAATTTAACATGTAAACAAGTGCAAGCAATACATTTAGAAAAACTTTTCGCTTTGTACATTCATTCGAAATGACACACTGGCAGACAGTTTGTCTATGTTCATTATGACAAGCGCTTAACGCGCGTTTACAACTACATACATTTTATTCAGGCCGTACACATGCTAACGCTCGTTTTCATAAAGCGCTCGTTGAACGCTGTGCTGACGCTCGTCAGTTGTCAGCGCGTGTCAACGCGCGCTTTGAGATCATTGGTTTTCTATATTACCATTCACATGAGCACGCGCTTTTGACGTGGATAATGGATAAATGTAGAAGAAACTAAACCAGAGTGGCCGCGGCAATGCATGTTCAACGCCTGACAAGCGAGCAACATGTGAACTCTATACAAAACCTTTTGCGCGCGCTCAACGCGAGTTAAGCGCTTGTCATGTGAACATAGCCTTTATATTATAGACCTCGTAGAAACATATATCTAGGTGACTGAGTGCTAATACTGAAATTATTAGTTTAAGTTATAAAGGGTGCGAATTTTAAGTAATAGAGGTGTTGGGGCCTGATGGGAAGTGAGCAGATTATTTTTTGGAATTATAGAGGTTTTTACTTTATCAAGTTTTGCGTTATCGAGGTTCTACTGTATTATGATTTAAAAGACCTAGTCTACTTTTCGATATAAGTCTAGTTTGTTTCTTGCAAGAACCTAGTGACTGCAGTCAGCACTAGGTTTATTACAACTTATTTTAACAAGGAGACCTTCGTGATCAGAGCGTATCCCAGTACTATTGCCAATGGTCTTGAAGTTACTAAAAATATTATCAATGCAAGATGGAGTTTGAAACATACATCTGGTCGGCTCATTAAAAAGAGGGTACAGGTTAAACGACTTGAATAAAGATGTGAACATAGTGACCTCTGGTGACATACTTAAGATATCTATATTGAAGTCACCACAGACCAAAACTCGCTTATTACTATTCAAAATTCTTATTAGAATTTCCTCCATTTTTTGTAGGAATTGACAAATATTTGATGATGGAGGTCTATAAACACAAAGTATAATTAATTTATCCATCTCTGCACAAGCCACTTCACAGATAGGACCTATTGAGAGACTACATATATCTTTTCTATCTTTAAATTTTAAATTATTTTTGAATAATATAATACAACCACCACCGACAGTGATTGTTCTGTTAAATACACTGGCAACCGAATAATGGGGTATATCGAATTGCATCTTGTTTGGTTTAAGCCATGTTTCTGTAAAACATAATCGGTGTTATTATAAAAAAGTTAAATACGTATTGAACCCTAGCTTTAAAAAGGTCTCATATTAAATGCACCCCGGTCGCTGAATGTTCGCCATCTTGTTTTTTTTTCTCACTTTGGTTACGTTAGGTTAGACTTGTGAAAAAGGATAACGCGAACTTGCCTCGGGCGAGCGCGGTGCATTTATTAGGAAACTTTTTTAAACTAAGTATTTAATACGTATTTATTTTTTTTGTAATAACACGGAATATATCTAGTCTCTCTCTATTTAATAATAGACCTATGTCTAAGATTTTGCCGGAGAAACGATTAATATTTTGGTGATATACTGTAATATTACACTTCTCCTTTGTCTTATCTACTAGTTTAAAATTTTTATCACAGTATCATTAGGTGAACTATATGATACTGCTGAGTCACTTTATTATTATTATTATTTATATTATAAGCTATCAATGTAGCTATCTCACACTTATACTTTTTGGGAAGGAACATATTTTCCCGTGTTATTATAAAGTTGTTAATAAAGTATTTAACATATGAATGTTATTGTTATTTTTTGTGTTAGAGAAATTGAATATGGAAAAGCACATAACATTATGCTACTCATATTCAATTTTAACAGTTCCTCTGATGTCTTATATAAATCTAACTTTTTTACATCGGAACTGTCCCCTATTAAAATTACAATATTACATTGACTGTCAAAGTCTGTGTTAAATATTTTATCAATTATTTGCTTATATGTGGCACCAGGCATACAGTAATTAATCATATTGTCATTTAATGATTGTGCCAACATAGAACCCATACCCCTATCAATCCTATCACTATAAACTATAGTCTTGGTAACAACATTGACATTAGCACCCCCATGGCTCTGAGTATTATGTCTAATTTTATATTGTGGTAATTTTGTCTGCAAATGACATGTAGAAGGTGTAGATTGGGTAGTATTTGTTGATATAGTAACAATAACACGTTGTATGGATAGATGTAATAGTATCTAAAATAGAATTTTATTATATTGCAAATTATGACACGGCTAAATTTGCATACCTGAGATACGTGCTTATCTATCTATACTATAATAAAACTGTAACAAAGCCAAATCTGTACATTAAATATTTTTTGAAAATTATAATCAGGGTAGACTTTGTTATCGATATAGAAGCCAAAAATAACCCTTTTAAAATTTTTGTCTGTCTGTCTGTGAACATGCATCACTCTGAAAGTACTGAACCGATTTTGACGAAACTTGGCACAGTGATAGCTAATATTACAAGATTATATCTATGATACTTTTTGTCTCATAAAACGCAAGGGATTCTCCAGGATCTGCCTGTTTGTCTGTCCCTTTGAACACGTATCACTCTGAAAGTACTGAACCAATTTTGACGAAATTTGGCACAGTGATAACTAATATTACAAGGTTACATCTAGGATATTTTGAGTCTTCAAGAGTAGAGTGAACAGGCATCTAGTGGGTAAGCGCGATACATCGTCGGCCTCATCGCCACTAACCATCAGGTGAGATTGTGGCCAAGGGCGTACCTGATGAACATAAAAAAAAATACTTTTTATCTCATAAAACGCAAGGGATTCTCCAGGATAATGGACAAAAATTTGTAGTTAATGAAATTCTTGACGGATTTTGGTAAATTTTCTTTGTGCTATATATAGCAGACAGATTAGCTAAAAATTTAAGGTATATTTCCCTAATCTACTTAAAAAAAAATACCAAAAAAAATAATCACTATGTTCGGAACCGTCGACCCCGTTGGACCATATAATATAACTAATACATATATAAATAATAATACGGGTTCATGACATTTCTATGCGTAATTATCAACCACATATGAAAAATATGTGTAAACGAAACTATCACTTATGTGTTGTTACATTTATTTTATTGTATAAAAAATGTTTGCTAAACAAAGGTGACAAGATTTTTTCCTAAAACATAAACCTAGATAATACATGTAGTTACATTGCATTGTAGAAGATGAATCTCAATTAGAGTTTTGTTTATTTTCTGAATTAGTTTTCTAGATATTGTTGAGTCTTGAAGTAGTTGGGTTCAGGTTTGTGAATCTACGATTAAATAATCAGTTAAGGTGTTTGCAGTTATTTATTTTTTTTTTTTTCGAACTGACTACGCTATTGACCTAGCAAGGTCTTAACAGCTTCACCGGACTTGCAGTTACCATACTATGTTGTATTTATACTAATATTATAAAGAGAGGTAAAGTTTTGTTTTCGAGGAATGCTTGGTACTACTGATCCGATTTCAAAAATTCTTTGACTGTTAGAAAGGTATATTATCCCAAGTTCAGTATCTCAGTGAAAAAGGTGGTTTATATGTCAAAAGTAAAATAAATTTGACAAAATTAAGATTGAATGCAGATTTCACGTATACTTCACAAATTCTTATAAAACAAAATGGAAATTTAATGTAGATAAAGTTTAATATTTAAAGTGATGAAGTTACATGGGGTACTGGGAAGACATATATCGGCAATATATGTAAGTTAGTCTTGATCTTCATTGGACACTGTAGGTAATGCTGCGAACAGGTTCTAGGCTTATTTTAAAAGATTTCTCACATACCAACTGGGTATATGTTTGATTGAGTCCCTGGGTAGTTTGGATTCACAATTGAAAGTGCTAGATGTCGCAACAATCGGGCTTTAGGTTTTTTAAGAGTATTTGCGTTTAAAAATACAATTGAAACATGTAATAACCGATTTGGTGCAGACGAAGTTGGACGGGTCAGCTAGTACATAGTAAAACTATAACAGTTTACAATTAACCATCATGGTAAATTGCTGAAAATGATTTTCATCTTAGAAAGATGATTTGAACGTGTCGCAAACCTTTTTTATCTTTTTCAAGAGCCAAGCAAAACATGTACAGTGGCCACACAACCGTCACTAATTAGACTCACTATTCTAAAAAAATTCTACAAAAAAACATCTAAAAAGCAATAATTGAGTTTACTAATTGGATAACGTCATGGATTCTTCAAGTAAAATATTAATGTATATTTTATTTGGTAATATTATTTAAAACTACTAGGAACTGTACTGCTTACTTGGACTTCGTCCGCGTGGAACTTAATGTAAAAAACAGTGATTAATTAAACCATCTGAATGTATGAAGTAGATTTACTTATATTCCTTTCTCGTGTACTTGAGACACGTCATCATAAAAATTACAATAATTTTTGATAGAGTAAACCTATTTTAATAAAATAAAGACTTAAATATTACTCGAGGATATGCTTTATGATTTTCTTGGTGAGGTTTTATTGTGAACCCAGTACTTTAGCAGTGATGCGTGTTCATACAAACAGACAGACAGAATGATAGACAGACATTACTAAAAATTATTGAAAAATATTACTTATTCCTAGACACCTCCAACAATTTTTTCACGAAAATCGAAAAAGTTTAGACGCGTTACATTTATATTGTTATTACATGTATAGACGACACAATAATAAACTGAGCATCGAACACGTGCGCATTCAAAGAGTTTCAAATGATATGATATTTATGCAACCGACTCAATCTATTAATAGAACCTACATCTGTATATATAAAACAAAATCTATTTTCCTGTCTATTCGTGTTTAAAACAGTTATTTTTAAAACTGCTGTCTTGCCCGTAAATTGAGCCGTCTACATATTTAAATTTACTATCACTATTATTTATCACGAATTGAATTGATTCACGTCGGGGTCACCGTTTTCAACGTTTGGGGTTTTGTGTGTGGTGATAAATAATGCACCTCTTACTTTAGATGTAGTTTATTACTTTTGACCTAATAATGGTCCAGACAAGACAAAGTAATGTAAACGACTGACGTCGTAGCTGGCACCCGGACCGCGCTACTAAATGGGCTGTGTCAGCGCCAGAAAGTATATATATGTATATACGTCAAGGATAACCTATTCTACTAGAAATCATGGGTGTAATGGGCGAGCACAAAATAAAACATTCGTTGTTCATTATAGTTGAATCGTGCTTTTACAATATTAAAAAACCTATCTATATATTAATACGTGAAGCGAAAACTTTGTAACCCTTTTTAAACCCGTGAACAGACGAACGTGAAATTTGGCATAGTTAAAGTCTATATGGAGGAGAAGTGCACAAAGCTATGTTTGAAATATAAAATCGATTAAAAACACATTAAATTAATTAAAATATACATTACTCGCACTAATGCTTGAATGACACACAACATATAAAGACATGTAAATGAAAATGACGTTAAGGGAGGAAGCCAGGAGCTGCCCTCTCGCGTTAAACTGCCTAATATAATAACTACCAATTCCCCCCGGCTTTGAAGGATCCCTTCAACAGAAAATAAAACTATGGGCAAGAAAAATACTTGTGCGGTGCGGCTATGTGCAGATTCATAAGTAATTTTCATTCAAAAATTCATAAGTAATTAAGTAATTTTGTGCGGAAATACAATCAAAACAAAACTTAAACTACATGCGTAACCTTAAAAAGTAAGTTTTACAATTGAAAAACATATAAATAAAAAGTAATAAAATTATCTACTTAATAATGATTACCTTATTGCGTTGGCAGCGGACAGAGTCGTACTACATGACGGTCATAGGTGCCTGTTTTAGTTTTCACTTGGGCAACACGTATGACGCCATCCTTGCCAGGGTACAACTTAGTAATAATACCTAATGGCCATTAAAGTGGCGGTGCGGTTTCAACGTTCATAAGAACTATGGTCCGTACCTGCAAAGGTTTACTAGGAGTGTTCCATTTCCCACGAGTTTGCAAGTTGTGAAGGTATTCTGTTTTAAAACGCTTCCAAAACGATTGCACAAGCGAATCCATTAAAGAAAAACGGGTTGTGAGCTTGGCTTGCCCCTCAGTAAGATCAGGTGCAGGTAAGAATGCTAGCGGTGCGGTAGAAAGAAAATGAGCGGGGGTTAATGCGGTTAACTCCGACGGATCAGAGCTCGAACAATACATAGGACGACTATTTGATACAGCTTCAATCTGAGTGAGGACTGTGAGCATCTCTTCATAAGTTAATATTTGTTTACCAATTACACGGAACAGTAAAGATTTTATATTTGATTCCCAAATGCCACCAAAATGACTGGCAGTAGGAGGATTCATACGCCATGTTATGCGGTGCTTAGCAAGCTCGTCACAAAAAAATTTATAATAAATATCAGACTCTAAAAATTTGTGAAGGTCGTTTAAATAGGCCTTTGCGGAAACAAAATTTTTACCGTTGTCACTATAAACAAATTTACAAGGGCCGCGTCTAAATAAAAACCTCTGAAAGGCGTCCAAAAATGAAGCAGAACTCAAATCAGCAGAGAGTTCAATGTGGATTGCCTTTGTCACTAAGCATATAAAAATGCATAAATATGCCTTTTGACTGCGAGTTCCCCGTTTTCTTGTTAAAGTTATATAAAGAGGGCCTGCATAATCGACGCCGGTGTGCGTGAATGGCTTGCATTCTTCTAAACGACACTTCGGTAAATCTGACATTGCGGGAAATGTAGGTTTTGGATTAATACGAAAACAATTACGGCAATTATGTATACGTTTTCGAATCAAACGTCTAGCGGATAAAATCCAAAATTTATGGCGTAGAATCGACATTAGCAGTTGAGGACCTGCATGTAAATTTTTGCGATGGTACCAATCAACTAATATCTCAATAATATGTCCGTGCTTAGGTAACAACGCGGGATGTTTTTGAGTGTATTCCAGAGTGGAGTGTGTTAAGCGGCCACCTACTCGTAGAATACCCTCGGATATAAACGGAAACAATTTCCGAAGTGCGGAAGAACAAACCTTGTTGTTCTGTAACTTATATAAATCGTCAGCAAAATAGGTTTGCTGTATAGCTTGCACTATTCTCAACTCTGCGATGTCCATATCTTTAGCGGTTATTACATTAGAATGCGGAATAAGTTTTAAAAACTTTAAAACATAAACCGTGGATCTCAGATATTTGTTCCAACACAAAAATTTGGAACCTAAAGTAATCAATACGTGTTCCTCTACTTTAGTACCAACATGAGCAACTGCTTTCTGTTCTGGTAAATCCGATTTATTAGGATAAAATTTACGAATCGGCCAATCGTTAAGTGGTAAACATAACCAAGGTGGGCCTTGGAACCACAGTTTGTTACCAATGAGTTGCGAGGGCAAAAGTCCGCGGGAAACGTAATCTGCGCGGTTCTCAGATTCAGGTTAATAGTAAAAATTAGCAGAAGGCAAGTTGGTTTCCACTGCAGATATCCTATTAGCCACAAAAGTACTAAAGCGGTGCGGTGATGAGTTAACCCAACAGAGTGCGATTTCTGAATCAGAAAATGTAAGCACATTTTTTATAGTACATCGTCTTGATAAATTAGTATAAACAATACGCACTAATTTTGACAGCAAAACCAGCCCATTCAGCTCAAGTCTCGTCAAAGTTATGGTGGGTTTTGCAGATGCAACCCGAGACTTCGAGCAGACGAGCGATACAAGTGGAGGGTGATCGCCGTTAACAACGTGCAAATAAATTACACAACCATAAGCTTGTTGGCTTGCGTCTGAAAATGCAACCAAACAGATATGAGAATCATTCTCTATACCCATATGACGAGAGAACTTAAGATTCGAAATTAGCGCTAGCTCTGATAAATATTGTTGCCAAAGATTGACTATGCGTGTGGGGGGTACATCACCCCACTTTAGTTGTTGAAGCCATAGCTCCTTTATTATCAATTTAGCGTAAAGAATAACTGGCCCCACCAAACCCAACACGTCATATAAGCGCGCGGTTACGGATAAAATTATTCGTTTTGTACAAAATGTGGGTGGTGTGGTGGTTTCAAAAATAAATGTATCGGATGCGGGAAGCCACCGAAGACCCAAGATTTTAAATAAATTGTCATCATTGAAAGAGATGGAGTCCGATAGGCGGTGAGAGGCGGGTATGTGTTGCAACAACTCTGAAGAGTTGCTGGTCTACTTCACTAAGAACCCACCAGCCTTAAAGAGTTGAATCAGATCCCGCGCCATCGTAACTGCTTCATCTAAGGATGACGCAGATGAGGCCAGGTCATCCATGTATACATCTCTCTCCATGGCGGTAGCGGCATCTGGCCAATTTTTGCGCTCACCACTAGCAAGTTGCCGAAAAGTACGTATAGCCAAATACGGCGACGAGCGCAAGCCAAATGTGAGACGGTTAAACTGAAACATTTCGTGTGGGTCACCGGGAGAGAAGCGATACAAAATTCGCTGATACCTGCGGTGCGGTGGATGTATAGAAAGAACTAAATAAATAAATTTAATAAAATAAATACATGTAATTAGAAACGTGTTACAAAACATACAAATATTAAAAAATATTAGCGCGTATAATGTCATTAAGTGACAGCCCTGAATCAGTTTCGACACTGGCATTCAAGACGGTGCAGACCTGTGTCCGTGCATTTATTGTTACGTATCACAGGATGGTGCGGTATAATATAACCAGGCAAATAATATTCATCGCGAGAGACGCGCGACAAAATGCCCTTTTCTAAATAATCACGAATAATTTCGTTATATTGTTCACCTAAATCAGGTGACCTTGAAAATCTTCGTTCTAGAAGTAAAAACCTCCTTTTAGCGGTAATGTAA
Organism: Antheraea yamamai; assembly: GCA_036509395.1. Taxonomy (NCBI): domain Eukaryota; kingdom Metazoa; phylum Arthropoda; class Insecta; order Lepidoptera; family Saturniidae; genus Antheraea; species Antheraea yamamai. The sequence continues at coordinate 121,402 of AP028429.1, read as the reverse complement.
GAATTCCCTAACTTTTGCGGATCGTCTTTAAATGGAAGACTAACAGAATAACTACCGTCCTGTAAGCGCACAGAGGTAGACGTGTATATATCCTCACAAGCCTGGTTTTCAGGACTCAAAAACCTTTGTGAGGGTAGTTCTTCGGTTGACCAGAACTTCTCTACTAAATCATTAAGAGGTTCTTTAGTAAAAGCGCATATAGTGTGGGTTGCGGGAGATGACACAATAGGTGGCGTCACCCATGATTAAATATCCAAAAGTAGTCTCTAAGGCGGAGGGTCAATTATTTATTCCGAGAATTTTGTCAAACAACAAAATTTGTAAATAAAAGTTTACGCCTAATAACAAATCGATCGAACCGGGCTCATGATAGAGTCATCCGCCAATGGTATGTCACGTAAATACTCTAAACAACTGAGATCTATGCGCGAGTCAGGAAGTTGTGACGTTATTTTGTCTACTACCATCGGTTGAATACTATACTCGTGCCCGCTGTCAAATCGAGACGTAAACGTTACATCAGTAATACCTAAAATCTTCTGCGTTACCCCTCCAATGCCTTGAACTTCAGAAAAGCGGTTTTGATTGCGTACACGCAGCGATAAACGCGTACAACAATCTGCAGTAATATAATTACTCTGAGAGCCGGGATCAATCAGGCATCTCAATATATGCGAGCGGTTATTATCAATAAAGTTTACTTTAGCGGTTCCCAATAAAGTGGTTGTTTTTGTGCGATTAACACTGTCACATGAGACAGTGCACACTGATGCATTATTATTTAAATTAGATGCCTCAACCCTATGGTTATCGCACACAGAGTTGAGAATTGCGGGAGCGTTACTCGGACGACGCAACGAGTCGCGAGCTGCCGATAAGCGGCATACTGAGTTTCGAGCGGTAACAGGTGCGGGGTTAATTTGTAATTGTTTGAGCGCCTGAACCGCCGAGTCAAAGTGTGTTACAAATGATTCGAGATTAGATGCGCTGCTAACAGTTAAATGTCTAAAATTTAACAACTGATCAACATAAGAACTACCGAGGGCGCGCGGATCATCATATTTCTCAATTTAGGAATTCCAAATTATCAAATAATTATCCTCGGTTGGCGAGAGCCCTGCACAGACAAATAACGCCTGACCGGATAATTTTCCAACTAAATAGTGTACCTTATCACTATAAGTCAAGGCAGGATCATCATGAATCATACTTTTAAATTGCTTATAAAATATAGGCCAAGTACGCAAATCGCCGGTAAATGATATTAAATCAATTGGAGGAAGGTATTTTTTATTTCTTTGCGGGAGTGAAGTATTGTGAGTAGAAGGGTTATTTAGGTGCACCAACTCGGATAAAACTTGCTTTACGTAACAAAACATTTCATCAAATGATATAAAAGGCCGGTGATTAATTTGAGAGTTTGGATTTATCTTTAAATATAATACACTAGCCGACCCGTGCCCACTTCGTTGGGCGGTAATAGGCATTATCAAGCTACAACTTTTCTCTAAAAGTCAATAATATATATCTCATAATAAAGGCAGCGTTCGTAAGAAACGTTTTCGTTCGACCATTTTTCTCCGACTCCCCAGATATTACCCCCTACAACCTCACAAACTTTACCTCTTTATAATATTAGTATAGATTATAGATAATATAATTAGTTAATAGCTTCTGTCCGCGACTTCGCACGCGTGGAATAGTTATTTTGGGCTAAGACGCAGCGGAAGCTCTCAAAAGGAAAAAAAGCTCCGATTTTAAAACATTTTTCATTGTAGCTCCGCTCATATTGCCCTTAGCGTGATGATATATAGCCTATGACACTCACAAATAACGTGGCTTTATATTGGTAAAAGAAATTGGTTTAGTAGTTCCTGAGATTACCCCCTACAACGTCACAAACTTTACCTCTTTATAATATTAGTATATAGATTATAGCCCCTGCCCGCGACTTCGTGCGCGTAGTAATAGTTCTCTGGGCTAATGCTGAAAGACAGCAGAAGCTCTCAAAAAAAAAACATCTCTATTTTGCAACATTTTTCATCTGTGCTCCGCTCCTACTGGCCTAAGCGTGATGATATATCCATATCTATAACCATTCTCGATGAATGAGCTATATATCACTGAAAGAATTATTCAAATCGGACCAGTAGTTCCTGAGATTACCCCTTACAACGCCACAATGTCACAAACTTACAACGTCACAAACTTTACCTCTTTATAGTATTAGTATAGATTATACGAATCCAAAACTATTTCAAACTCTTTACGTAAATTGTCAATATTCGAAGAGGTATGAATGAATAATTTACGTTTAATCTCATCCGTAATATCCATTGACTTATCATAAATGTTTTGCATTCGAGTAATTAACATATCACGCTTTGACTGTAATAATAACAATTGATTACTTTCGTCATTGCATGCCTGTTCTTGCGTCTCGTCTACCTTTATTTTACTCATTGTAACATATTATTAAACGCGGCAATAAACGTCAAAAATAATAATATATATACTAAAAACAACGAAAGAAACCTTCCTACGACGCAGTGCGATTATTTATATTCTAAAACAATAATTATCTATTTAGCGATTGAGTCAGATAGCACGGCGTCGTGAGTAATTAGCAAATCAGTCCAATGTGGGGTATATCTAAATAAAGTTAGTAATATTCTTCTGAGATGCAATAATACGAATTAAATACTGATTACGCGGTATAGTAATAAAATGAATAAGCTGCCAATGCGGGATAAATATTACAAAGAATTTGACAACATATTCTTATGATTCAGCACAAAATTACGTATATGTAGCCCATAAGTTTGCGGGAGCGGTAACAAATTGAAAAATTAACTTTATAAATGCGTGAAATACCAATGTAAGTATGTAATAAGCGAAATAATATAATTTATGAGAACTGTATACCGTTAGAATTTAGTAGAATACTATAATATGCCCAAAATATAATAATTATTTTTTTTAAATGGAGGTATGCGAACAAGTTTTCGTATCGCCGATTAGAACTTGATATACTGTTAATTCTCATCCAGCTCGTGACAAATTAAACTATATTAAGATAATGAGCTGGAGGAGATGCGTCCGGTTCCAATGGACCATAAAATGGATGTCCGACTCGAATGGACCACTCACTTGATTCCTTTCACCTCCATTATTTGCGGTAATTTTCTAAGGAGAGATGTGGACTGTATTTTGGCGGTTTGCGTGGGCAAGGTATCACGGGAAATACTCTCAATCGTAGGATCCAAGAGTATATCATCGATTGCGCTCGGATAAAATAGAAAATACACGCTTACTTGGCAGAGGCTGATCGCTGGTTTCGGCAGGTTTGTGTCCGTATCCAATCAGTAGGCGGGTCACATCAAATGTATTCACTATTCACTCACGAGTTGATTTGCGCACTAGAGTTCGTGACATAGAGAGTTAACGTACGTCTCGTGGCACATACTATAGCGGAACTGCACGTACGTTCTTCTCGCGGTGTGGCCAAGCGGGACTGGCACGTGCGATGCGGTCGCGCGCTAGCGGTAATAATCGCGGACTTGCACTCGTCCTTCTCGCGGTACGTATAATAGCGGACTGGCACGCGCAATGCGGTAGCGCGCTAGCGGTAATCAAAGCGTGGCGGCTTGGCCAAACGCTAGCGGTAATCAAAATGGATGAAAGGATCGGGGGGGGGGGGGGGCGCGGGCGCGGAGTAAGGGAGGAAGCCAGGAGCTGCCCTTTCGCGTTAAACTGCCTAACATAATAACTACCAAATTGGTTATACTCAGATGTGTTTTCGTATAACCTTGAAGAAAATATTCAACCCCTAAGAGGGTGAAATATCGTTTATTTGATTTTCACCCACTTCGTCTCTACGTATTTTTGTCAACTTGGAACCGATTTCAATTTTTTTTATAGCCAATAGAAACCAGATATATACGGACACTAAAAATGGATAATTTTTTTTATAAAATATAAAAAACCGACTTCGATATGAAAAACCAATAAGGCACTAAAAAGCGAAAAATAAGTAAATTATTAAATTAATCAAATTGAATAAAAAAGTATTGAGATTTGTGTAATAAAAAAAGTATTGATAATATATTTGTAGTCGATGAAAATAATAGAAAGAAAATAATTATTCTCTTTGGTCTTATTGTTGTAGTGTTAAAATTTTTAGGTGATGGACTGTATTCACTACATGTCGTCCTAAGAGTAAAGCAATATTACCAGCTAAGGCTTAAGAGTCAATTTGAATATTTTAAATCTTTCAATGATGGACTAGCTATAAATGATCATTCAATAAAAAATAAGTCAAGAAATGACTCTGAAAACATTCGCAAATACAATTCATAGTTTGCTATGGTTAGTTAAGAACCTAAAGTTTCCGATATAGATATAGATGGAGTGTATGTATCATTTATATGTTTTTTTTAAATCACAGAGTGAGTCCAATAACTGCTGGATATGGTCCCTCACCATAATACTATATGCGCAATTGTATTTTTATGATTTTGATACTGTTGTTACATATATATTACAAGAACAGTTTAATCAAACATACAATCCCAGCATTATTCATGAAATTTCTCTCGAATTGGAGCGCAGTATTCCTTTTTATTATAATGATTATGTAGTAATTTATTCAATTTATTTTATATTTAAATATATAATAAATTTTATCAATGTCAGAGAGTTGGAAATCAAAATAAAGAAATTTGTATGTTAATGAAAATAAACCATGACTTAGATCTCCGCCGTTACGATAATGCATTTCAAACTGATATAGCAGTTATATTTAGTATAGTTGACGATAAATCTCAAACGAAAATAGATTCATTTTCAAAAGTTACTGGTAGTATTAAAAACATCTCTGTTTTGGATTCATCATCACATTCTGTAGCGTATCTATTACTTTTCCAAATGGTGATACTGGGTGGCATATCAATATTCCTAATAATGTATATTTTGTGACCAGTACGAAACAGTAAATACAAAACAGGGTAATCCCATCGATCAAGTGATTCGTAAAATTTTGTGCCATAATAATGAAAATAATGTTTTTTTTTTTGCAAAACTACCACAGGACTACTGTCACCTCCAATACCAAGTAATGATGAGCACATTTTGTTGTTGGGGTTTTTCTTATAGTAGCGTGACACGGCTGAGTAGAACTCATCACGACAGTGGGTACTTTTCAACTTTACTATAATTGCATGAGGCCGTTTACTATCTTTATTAAGACTGGCTATTCGAGTACAATTTAATATATCCGAGTCACTTATTTTATAAGAAGCTACATCAGCTATTTTCATGACAATTGAAACAATGTTTTCTGTCCTGTGTTGAGGCACTCCTTGTATCTCAATATATGTATCCCTTGTATTTTGTTCCAATGAATTAAGTCTTTCGGTTAAGCTTGACACAGTAGTTCATAGTTCTTCATGTTCAGAGTTTTAAGATTTTTTAATCATTTGTTACTCGTATTATACTATCATACTGTTCACTAATATATACGACTGAAGTCTGCAACTCTTCCAGCTTTTCCTTAATAGGTGAGAGTTCTATTCGTATCGCCAAGTGTATTTCACTCTTCATGATGTCTACTAAATTGATGTTGCTATCCAAACCTTGAGAGGGTATTATGGTCTTTTCTTGGTTAGTAACATTACCCGTGGGAATGTGGACTGGTGAGCTTATGGTTTGTTTACGTAATGGTGTTTCAGAGTAGTCTCCCTTTGGGAATTTACTGGCACATGCAGGACATGTCCAGTCTCATCTGCTGCTTTTATCTCTCTGACCATAAAAACTATAAAATCTTTTTTCGGGCATATTTGCGCAAGTCAAATCATATGTGGCTGCGCAAGTACAACATTTCACATATTGCTTACTTATTACTTGTTTCAAACAACCAGCACATTGTATATTAGGTGTCATTGTTAGATAGTTTGGTTCAAAATAAAGGAAAAAAAATGATATAATAAAAAAAAAGCAATCAGTTGTAGTCGACTATCGGAGCGTTACGCCAAATTCACACAAGTTGGACAGGTGAATTTTACGTTCTGCTAATAATGCTACTGAATATTACTGTCTGATTTCTATCGGTTGAGTCCAAAGGTCGAATTTTAAATACCAACCAAACGTGTGGTGGTTTAGTTAAAGAATGGGGGGTATTTACTAATACTGAACAATGGGTATCACTTTAGGTAACTTTTAATGTTTTAGCACGTTATTACACTGTTTATACACTTTTCATACACTTTTCATAGCAATAATGCAGAAATTTGTAGTCACAATTCAGACGTATTTACGAATATTATGAACTGTTCACTTCCCTGTTATCCTTATGTTTTAAAGGATCGATCACACTGTATGAATATACTTAAATATACAATCTGATTAACTATGCAATTTATATAGACTTATACACTTTTTACACTGTATTTAAGTTGTTTTGTATTTTTACAATTTATTGTATAACAGACGCGTATGCGTGCAAACGTTAAACGAATATAGATTACTATTCTATAACTATATATAACTTTTTGAATTACTATTTCAATGTTATAATTGTAGAATAACGAATTTAGATTATTATAAAGCTTCTAAGCTTTTCAACGATACTTTGCTCTTTATATTCGCTGTCTCATCGACATACAATTTCTCGCAGTATCATAAAAGCTTATTCACCGTTTTTCTATCCTTCTATTTAATTATATTATTTCAAAATAACTTTCTATTCAGCACTAAGAACAGAGGAGTTCGGTGTCAGATATATCTACAAATCTGACAATAAAATTACATATAAAATTACCATTTGTAATTGTAATTTTATTTACACAACTAGCTGACCCGTGCAACTTCATCTGCACCAAAACGATTATTACCGGTTTCAATTTTTAAACATGAGAAATCTTAATTAACCTGATTGCAGTGACACCTACCGTTTCCAATTGTGAATGTAAACTATCCAGGGACTCACTCAAACTTATACCCAGTTGGTATCTGAGAAACATTTTTATAATAAGCCTAAAACCCGTTACATATTAGGTACAGTTTTATTTACACATATTTTTCAACTTTGTTGTCATAGTAGGTATTATTGAAGTGAACTTTCTCTAGAATCGTTGTGGTTTGAAAATCAATGAAAAGAAGAATTTAACCTATTAGATTTTATACTTCTAATTCAACTGATTGATAATTTTGAATAGAAATGTCATGTCGCCGTAGCGTAGTTACAACATACTGTCCTTGTGCAATATACAGACCGACAACGACGAAGACGTCGGTTCGGAATCCAATGGTAATATTTTTGTTTTTTTCTAAGATTTTTTTTTAATCTATCTCCTACATATAGCACAAAAAAAAACAAAATCCGTTAAGAATTTTATCAATTACAATTTTTTTACTTTCGTCTGTTATCCTGGAGAACCCTTCGCGTTTTATGGGACAAAGAGCATCCTAGATGTAACCCTGTAACATTAGTTAGTGATCGCTGTGTCAAGTTTCGTCAAAATTGTAAAAAGATTATTTTTGGCTTCTATACCGATAACAAAGTGTACCCCAATTATAATTTACAAAAAATATTTAATGTACAGATTTGGCCTTGTTACAGTTTTATTACAGTATAGGTTACATTGTTTATCGTTTAATTAAATAATTTCTGGCCTTCTTATTTTTTTAACAATCTTAGTTAATGCCAATCTGGATATAATGAAGTAACTACGTGATCTTTAAAAATATTTTAATCTAAAAAAACAATATAGAACTGTATTTACAATAATATACAATTAAGGAATATTAGCACGTAATATTTTATGCCTTAACCATGTACGAAACCTTTTAACATTATCATTTTTTACCTTCAAACTGAGTATTGAGTAGTGAGCAAGCAGTACACAGGAACCAGTAGCGGTCGATACGTCTGCCACTAGTAAGGTCCTCAAGCGAATTAACCTATTGAAATGCTAAATACGTTATATATAAAGACTTTAGTAGGTTCGGGCGTAAAACGCGCAAAAACACAGTAGATACTTGTGTTAATTATTGTGCTGATAAAAAGTCTTCAAATGAAGTATGATTTTCAACATGCAAGTTGTACACCACCGGGCTGTAGGTGACTCCTCTTGCGCCAGCTCACTACGTGTCACACGTTACGTCATCTTCTCAGTATTGACCACCGTGTTTTTGAAATTAATCTAAAATTAGTTATACCTATAGGTTAACTAGTCTAATTGTACAAGTCTGTGTTCAGACTGCACAGTGTAGAAAGTAGCGGGTTGAGGAGTTCCTTGGGAGATTCGCCTCCTACGTTCGTCTTTAAACCGGACCAAGGGGGGATGGGTCGGGGGCCCGTCTCTCCCTTGCACTGGTTCGGCCATCTGGGAGATAGTCTACGTGTGCCAGGCTGTCTCTCTTTAGCGGGAGGCCCAGGATCTTTTTCCTGGACCGGCCATCGGGGCGACATGCGGAATGCCTTTCATCCCTTCATCATGGCGGTAGCGGGCACCCATGTGGTTTTAGTCCGTGCGAGTCGGACATAACCCACTCTCTCCCCCGGGAGGGTGGTGTATCCATAAAGGATTTTCCAATGTAAAAAAAAAAAGGTTGAGGAGTTCCTTACAGGTCGTGTTATCAGTGCCGTCGCTGCCGCGACTGAGAACTGGCATCGTAGATACTGTGGTGCCACTCTTCGAAAAAAAATTAGTGTGTGTGACCATCACACACGATTGAAGTAAATCTTCTTTCGCGTTATAAGAGATGGCGATTAAGTTAAAAATAAATACATCATATGAGAATTTAAAAATGCATTTATTGATGATGTAACACGAGTAATATATACATTTATTATCGTCCTACACTATACATTTAAAAACAATAATTTAATTACTATCATACTTCAAATATGATATGATTGGTTTATGATAACTGGAATGAGAAACATAAATTGTACTCTGCAAATTTTCAATATTTCTTGAGCAAAATGCATCAATAGTCGTGCCATATCTTGTTGTTGATTGAACTGGAGAATTATTCATCGTTAAATTTAGTCTATCACTGTAATCTGTTCGTATTTCTCTATATATTATTCACTTTAATTATATGTAATAATATCTCCTGTGTTATTTAAGCTCTGAATTAGCTGATAGATGGCACTACAGATAATGAAGCTTTGATTTAATTTGTTACTTACTTACACTGAAACCAGATGGTAGCACGGTCGCGCATCCATATATACATAATTTATTTTATTGTATGATTTTTATTATTATTCAATTTAATATTTTTTGTTAATAATTTTTTTTCAACAATTTTTGATTGATTTGTTTATATTATATTGACAAAATCAAAAATATTTATAAACTGGATGGTACAGAAACGTGACGCCATATTGCCGTAACGGACTTCCATAGCATTGTCGTCCAGTTACCTCCTAGTGGCGCCTTTTTTAAAGAAGTTTTACTTCAAGAATATATTTACAATAACGCGAGCGAACTAGTATTAAACTAAATTGTTTATATATATACTTTCAAACCAAACAACCCCTCGTAACCCGTAACCCCCTTGCTTGTTATATTTTAAAATATAAACTTATAACGAACTACACGCGAACAATTAGTTTTACACAATTCTGCATGAGGCTGACGTCGAATTCTTAAACCCCCGACAACATCATCCAGAGAATATTAAATTAACTAGTAAAGACAAATAATAAGCGAGAATATCTCTCTCGCCCGTATATGACTGGAATACGCAAATAGGTACATAAATACATCCATCATAACGATTTACTTATGTATGTAGTACTTATGTAGTACTTATGATGTAGTATCTCGTCATGCATCGTCTACATACAAAAAGTAAATTTTCAAAAAAAAGTATTAACCGACTTCAATATCAATCAAAAACCCATAAGGCACTAAAAAGCGGAAAATAAATAGTTTATCAAATTAACCAAATTAAATAAAACATATGAATATGTGTGCTACCTAGAGATGTATAGGAAATCGGTGTCAACCGAAATTTCAAATTTGTTCCAGGTAGAAAAGTATTACAGAGACGCGAGAGCGAACTTAAACTTTTTGTACCTATGTAGATGATACGATTTTCAGTTGGCACCGACTTCTAATATATCTCTAGGTAGCACACATATTCATATGTTTTATTTAATTTGGTTAATTTGATAAACTATTTATTTTCCGCTTTTTAGTGCCTTATGGGTTTTTGATTGATATTGAAGTCGGTTAATACTTTTTTTTGAAAATTTACTTTATTTTTCCATTTTTTATGTACATAAATATATTTTATTAGCAGTGCCCGCGAACTCCGTTCCGCCTTAAGTATATTAAAATATGCGCATTTTTGCGGTATGGTGTCTATCGGTATGGTATGCGATATGATTTCAATTGGTTGTACAATAAGTAACGTTTGGTACGAACGCAACCTTATCAATAATCCGCGATAGTTTTTTCTACCACCAACTCGGCTACCATCGCTTCACACATAATAAACCTTAAGTAATGTAATTACAATGCTTGCGTCATGTTGCAACACAGCAACGAACATAAGCACAATAGGCTCCTAAGAATTGAAGAGTTTTTTTTATAACATTGGTGGCAAACGAACATACGGGTCACCTGATGGTAAGTGATCACGGCCGCCCATGGACACCTGCGACACGAGAGGAAACACAGATGCGTTGCCGGCACTTAAGAAAGGAGTAGGCTCGTTTCTTGAAAGTTTTCTTACTTTGTCACGGATCCCATAATCAGAACCTAACCAAACTCTCATCAAACTACCCTTGAAGTACGTCCTTTTCAATAAAAAATGAATCATCGAAATCCGTTAGCGTGATATTGAGTTATTCGTCTATTTGTCGTGTACATACTTAATGCAAATTTAAAACTTATACGGTTTTGCACTGGATGCCGTTGTCGGAACTGGACCAAATTAAAATGGGACCACACGGGAAGTACCAGCTTTCAAATAAAAAAAGAATAATCAAAATCAGTTCACCCAGTCCAAAGTTATGAGGTAACAAACATAAAAAAAAAAATACAGTCGAATTGATAACCTCCTCCTTTTTTTGAAGTCGGTTAATAATGACTGGATTTTGAATACTGCTACTCGAATTTGATAATTTTATCAAGTTTATTTGACGTTAAATTACATATCAATGGCGGCAGATCGTGTGAATGCTTTATGATTAACTACGTATTGTTTCTTACGTTATTTAATATTAAATTACGTACAATTGTAATTGCTGTTACGTCATGAAAAACATGTTTTTTTCTATTATACTTATTATACCCAGACTACTTTTTATCATTGCCTTTAAATTTGATTGCATACCGTTATATATATTTACGATTGAACACTTCATACATTATTACAACACACATACATATTACATACATAATACAAAACTAAAAAAGTGTGTGTGTACTTATGTACACGCGTTAGAAGTTATACTTCTTTGGCGTAACAAGATAACAATCTGTTCAAAAATTTTATCTTTCGCCTTAATCTACGTTTGTAGAAAAAAAAAAAAAAACAAAAAACGACGAGCGTACCAACATGCGCGACTAATATCGAGGTTCAAATTCTATTTTGTTGGTAGCTTTTTTTTCGAGACTTAATGAGCGGTTAAGCAGACAGCTTCATACTGTTAATTTTGTGTCACAGATGCGCGCGCATCTTAAAATTTCACTCTCATCATTTTTTCATAACGCGCCTAAAGAAGTATAACTTCAAAAGGTGTTTAATACATTGAAAGTTTTAATACAAAGAAATACAAAGAAACAAAATGCTAACTTCAGAGTGCCGGTTTGCAGACAGCTTCATACTGTTAATTTTGTGTCACAGTATGAAGAATTTCACTCTCGTCATTTTTTCATAACGCGCCTAAAGAAGTATAACTTCAAAAAAGATAACTGACAAACAACTTATTAAGCTCTTTGTTAAATATGCCCATCGTTTATGTCCTTCTCACGGGAACAGGAAGTACGTTACATGCCCCGTTATCGTAAATTACTTGTGTTCATATCGCAAAGGAAGTTGAAGCATTTTTCATTTTTAAATAAGAAGACGTGATACGTGACGTTAATATACAAAATCTAAGAGAACATTGACTTTCAGGTTTTTAAAGCGGCGATCGAGTGCGAATTTATTTAAAAATTGTTCTAAATTATTAAGCGATACAGATGATATAGGTTTAAGTTCGAACAAGTGATCTTAATACGAAGTGGCCAGTTGACGTATGTTTTCGTACTTATTCTTAAGATTTTTAGTTTTAATTACCCGTGCATGGTGATATACTGGCGCAGGACGATCAAGTCTTGACAGTCAACTTGCCTATTAAATAATACAACTTTTCTGAGACCGTGAGTGATCTATAATTCATATGTGCGGTATTTTCTAAACTAACGAAGAAAAGTGGCTAGTTTTTTATATCACCATTAAACTGGGATATCTCAATCAGAGGAAGCCGCGGTATCCTATACTAGCTTGCTGGTTTGATATTAGCTTCAAACTGTATTGTTTTAGCGGCTCGCTTGACGTAACACAACAGGTCTACGAATGATCACAGCGATTAATAACTAATTACTAAACCGAGATTCAATCTTAACTCCCGGTTGACTATTTTGTCTAAAACGTCGTTGAAGTACATACATGAATGAATCGACGGTTTCCATTTCACACATAAATGTTTCCCTCGACAACGCCTTTATTCAAGATTCTTCATGCGATTACATTAGCTTTGCATGTGAGCGAAAATTCTATCTCTTTTTGCTTATAACTCTTTTAACAGTACATCCAAGTCTTGTGTAAAATAAATTGTGATAAAACTGGCCGTGATTGTAAGGAAACAACTAGATATCTATCCAACATCTTTTTTTAATATTTAAATGATCGTTATTCGAATTCGTTATTCAAATGATCGTTTAAATCATAATATTGTACAACATTTATCTTCCAAGACTTTTAACAATCAATAATAATCTATACACATTGTCACGTTGTAAATTCCAACCGTGTTTGAATCTAATAAGATCATTTAATTGTTTAATAATAACCTTACAACACTACACATTTCACAGACAATTTATTATTAATATCACATTTCTTTATCTGAAGTAGTAGTAAATAATTATCTGTGGCTCATACGGTGATTTCCTTCACGGATTAATAGTCTGTTGCGGGGTGTTGCCGAGGACAGATTTTATTTTGCCCATAAGTGTAGTCAAATAGTGTAGTAATTGTGACATTTGATTCAGTTTAAATTCGTTAATTATTTGATTATCTCAGACGCTCGCGTCGTCCAAATTTGATTTCTTACGCTGGTATCCCGTGAGCTGTCAACTGACGGACGGGGTGCCGTGTCATTGCTTTTTGGAAAGCTTTCTTTTCTATTTTGGAGCTGCCCGAGTAAGGAGTTGTTTTTTCCTCTCCGCTGAGGCCAAGTGTTGGTGCTGAAGGCAGCCCGAGTGTTCACTCAGTTTCCGGATTTCTTGATTTAGACTCGACTCTCCGGCAAGACAGTGGTCGCGTTTCAGCGACACGTCACGAGTATTCTCTTCAAAACCCCGGTAAGCACCCAGCAAACATTTATTAGTTCGCCTCGTGTTGAGCACGTGTGATTTGAGCCGCTGTTGTCATAAATATGTAGTAGATTCAAATTAATTAACCACTAAAGTCTGTATTATAACCTGTTGGAAATTCATGGTGACGTAGCACACCGTGGGACATGTTTTTCAACCATCGTGTGCCAGTTTGATTTGTGTAGAATTTAATAGTGAACGGAAGCTAATGAACCCGAAACCCCACAGAGTTGTCTAGGGGCTGAACGTGACACCTGGTCATGATTATAAATAATTTTCTAAAGATACCCCCACGTTCGTTCAACCATAATTGTCCACGTGGCGATTAGTTATCCCAACCATCCGTCGTTTTTCAGATGAATGGGGTTTTTCCATTTGGATATTTTTGCACTTGAATTACTGAGGCCCGCTGCCGAGTTAGAGACTCAGCAGACTGCAGCGAGTATTGCGGTGGCCGCTGACCAGCCAGTTCGGGCGCTCGCTGACCCTGCACCCCTTGGTGACCCCTTGGTGATCTCTTGGTGACCCCTTGGATCCCCGGAACGTGGTGTTCGCGGCAGACGCTCCTAGCAGCTAAGCTTGTTATAGTCTCTTAGTTTAAGTTCGGTGGATCCCTTTCCTCTACACAAGCCTTGTTTTCCCACTCCCTGAGAAGTGTGCTTTATTATTATGACTTAATTAAGTATTCAATTATTAGGATTTGTTTGTCCGGTTGTTAATTCCAGCACCTTCGGATAACTATTAAACGGTTGCACTGCTGCCAGGTGTTTTTTCTTTTACCCCAGGCCCACAGTGCTACAACATAATAAAAATGAAGTGTCTGTGTGTAATATCAAAATAAACATTTTTTACTCATTGGGTATTAAAGTATACACGCTACTGTTCAAAACTGCAATTTTTAAAATTTTTGTCGGGCTGTCTATCTGTTTGTCTGCTCGTTCCGGGTAATCTCCAAAAAGGCTGTACCGATTTTGACAGGAATTTCACTGGCAGATAGCGGACATCATAACAAGTAATTTACTCCATTTTAGTTTAGACTAGCTGTTAACCATGGCTTTGCCCTCATTGCTATCTCCAAAACGGTTAGACAGATTTTAACGAGACTTTCACAGGCAGATAGCGGACATCATAAAAAGTAATTTAGTCTATTTTAATTTAGACTAACTGTTAACCGTGGCTTCGTCCGCAGTACTATATCCAAAATGGTTGGACCAATTTTTAAGGGACTTTCACTGGCAGATAACTGATCTTATAGGAAGTAATTTAGGTTATCCTATTTTAGACTAGCTGTTACCTACAACTTAGTCCGCATGGAATTTAGCAAAAATATGTTGTTCACTATAAACATGTGCGTAAGACGTGCATTGTACTGGACTCCAAGAATAAATATAATTGAAATTTATAAATCTATGTATGTATCTTTGTATCTATGTACGTAATTTGAACTATATTGTCTTTTTGGTTATTTGGCGGCCATTTTGTTTTATTTACCGCACTTTCTTCTACATAACTTAGTAACCACAGTAATATACCATAGTAATAAGAATATTGTATAGAGCTCAATGAGCACTATTTAAATTGAAGGAACTAAAGGAACCAGGTAAATTGTACTGTACTTTGACTTCAGGTTTAAAATTTTTAGTTAATTTTTTTTTATTTTGGTTGCGCCGCTTTATGCATGTTTGAAAATTCCCGCATTATGGATTAGGTCACGCCACTTTGAAGCCCGACCAATTAATTGCGATCAGATTACGCCACCCGCCCCGCTTCCCTTTAACTATGGCACATGCTTACGCCGAGAGCGCGACGCCCGCGCCGCTAGTTCGATTGCGGCCGTCATTGTGGTGGGCCGCGCCGCGCGCGACGGACGCGGGGCGGCCATTGTGTTCGTTCGCTATCGTCAGTGTTGTTGTGTCGTCCGCACCGCATGCTAATATTTTGAGTTTTCGCATGGTCGAGTGAGAAATAAAAGCATCGCTACATACGTGCCGACATATATTATAAACAATAAGTGTTGTGTGGGAGGAAACCCAGTGGAAAGAAACGAGAATCACCTAGCCACGTGGAAACTGCAGCGCTGCGAGGTATATGCCAAGTTTCCTTCCTACCTTTGTCTCCCTTTTCGTAGCTGATCGCAATAGTTGAATATCAAATATAGCACCCCCGCAAATACAGTCCACTTAATTTAGCATAGAAATCCCCACGCACCTCCCCCACGGTGACGTCGACAATCGCGGCGTCACCATATTTGTTTATCTTTTTTTGCAGAAGAAGCTAACTAATAACAATGATGATGATGATAACGATGACTTGAACCTATATTATCAGAATTGGCTTGATGATGAAGCTTCATCTGATTCTTATGATGACGACCAAGATGATTAGGAGAAAATCAAATAAATTTATTAGATAACTATATACTAGGGTAGTTCATTTCCGCAAACATTTTTTTTTTTCGTTGCTCATGCAAAATATTAATCTACATATAGAAAAAAAAATTCTCACCAAGTTTGAGCTCTTAATATTAATTTTAAGTACTTACAATTTAAATTTAAAGTTTTACCATTCAAAATGCATTTATAAAAATCTTTTTTTTTTCAAATTTCTAATGCTTACCCGGCTTTTACAATATTGCAAATCGGTTTGATGGAACTTGTGGGGAATTTCACGCTCTTTCGCACTGGTTCGCCAGTAGGAGTCGTCAAAGTACAGTTTTGAAAAAAATATATTTTCTCTTAATTTTCAATATTTATTATTAATGGTTCAACAATTTAGAAAAGAATTTCCAACGTGCGCCAAAAAGCTATATTCAGCTTCAAAATCTTGATGTGTTTTGAATAACATTATAGTAATTATTTGAAATTTTTTAACTTGTTTTTTATAACTATTTAGATGTTTATCACGTTTGAAGTATTTTACATAATAACGTAACCTTCTGTATATTTTGATTAAATTTTTGTTGCTTTTTTATGAATTCATGTGTTGTTTTTGTATTCGTTATGAGTAAAAAATCATACTAATTTTAAAAAAGTTCTTAGTGTAGGAAATATAATGGTAGTAAATATAAAGAATGAATCTAAATAATATTATAAGTTAGTATTTATCAATTTCTTACATTTTCTGGTATAAAACTGGCTGTAAATTCATTAAACATTGGTCGGATAACTTTTTTTTTATGAGTCAATTCTTTTTTTGTTCCTACTTTTGTCGGTTTGCTCGAAAAATTAAGAGAGAATATTTTTTTTTCAAAAACTTTGACGACTCCTACTGGTGAACCAGTGCGAGTTACACAAAAAAACACAAAGACTATTTTGAAGAGCGTGAAATTCCCCACAAGTTCCATCAAACCGATTTGCAATATTGTAAAAGCCAAGCATTAGAAATTTGAAAAAAAAAAGATTTTTATAAATGCATTTTGAATGGTAAAACTTTAAATTTAAATTGTAAGTACTTAAAATTAATATTAAGAGCTCAAACTTGGTGAGATTTTTTTTTTCTATATGTAGATTAATATTTTGCATGAGCAACGAAAAAAAAATTTTTTTTGCTGAAATGAACTACCCTAGTATATAGTTATCTAATAAATTTATTTGATTTTCTCCTAATCATCTTGGTCGTCATCATAAGAATCAGATGAAGCTTCATCATCAAGCCAATTCTGATAATTTTTTTTTTTTATATTGACTTAATTAATATCTGTTCCGAAATTAAAATAAATGTTTTTTGTATACAACTCATTACTTTGAAAAAGAAATTACTCTACCCAAATATATGAGGATAAACCTTCAGCCTTCAATAAATAATTGTTAATTATTATCTCTATTATCTTAATATATATATTTCTTGTGTGCGTGTGTATGTGACTGAACTCCTCCTAAACGACTGGACCGATTTTGATGAAATTTTTTGTGTGTGTTCGTGGAGATTCGAGAATGGTTTAGATTCACAATTGGACCCGGCAGGTGGCGCTGCGATCGACTTTTAGGATTTTTTTTGTTTTCAAGGCAGGACAACGTCCGCCCGGTCCGCTAGTCTTAATATATATATTTCTTGTGTGCGTGTGTATGTGACTGAACTCCTCCTAAACGACTGGACCGATTTTGATGAAATTTTGTGTGCGTGTTCGAGTGGATCCGAGAATGGTTTAGATTCACAATTGGACCCGGTAGGTGGCGCTGCGGTCGACTTTTAGGATTTTTTTGTTTTCAAGGCAGGACAACGTCCGCCCGGTCCGCTAGTATTTTTGTAAATGAAGATAAAAAGTTATTGACTTAAAGGTAGTGAGTATTTTACTCTAAAACGCAAATGTAAAGCACTCGCGTTCATACAAACAGCTAAGTATTTTTCATGTCTGGCGGTATGTTTGCCCTTTAAAATCTGTCTGGATAATGAAATATAGTTTTGTAATAGATGTCTGAATACCATACTGGTTAGGTGTCTGGCGACACTGGTTCCTGCTTTAGAATGATATTATACATATACATATCATATATAAAAATCAGTCATTTAAAAATAAGTAAAGTAGCACCTTTTTTTAGCCACAATTGAGTCCTGTGTTTACTTCTCTAATAAATTGGACGCTTTTTAGGAGTAAGACAATTTATTGTTAAACTCTTCGACAGGTCATTATTTCGAAAACCATCTTGACACCGCGATTTAATACATTTAAATTTAGATACAGCGCCATCTCTTGATGACTAGCGGTATTATTAAACCCTAGCGGTAGAACAGCTTAAACATTCCGCCGACCATGGACAGCAATGTCCATCAATCTTAACACAACAATATAACTTTAAATACCTTAAATATAATCCCTAAATATCATTAAACTTAAAACTGTACTTATAAATAGCCGCCCAGCATGACATACATATAGTGGAACATAATTCTCGCCAAGTATAAAAGTAATTATAAAATGAATAGTACGAGAAATACAAAAAGGATAGTGTAGTTATAGACAAATAGCAAATAGACATGAATTCCTGATGATAATTAACAACTTTCATAAGCGACTTCTCAAGACGCAAACAATATTTTTATATATTTTTTTTTATTTCAGTTAACGTGTTATAGGTAAAATAATTAATTTTGATACAGGTCTTGTGATTTCATTATTTTTACACCTAATAGTTACAACACGAGTAAGATGGTCCAAACCTAGATGTTTATTTATTTTAGTTTAGTTATTAAGACCGTCTTCCTTTATCAGGACAACATCTCCAATATTCGGTTCAGGTTTACAGTGTGCCCATTTATATCGGAGCTGCAACTGCGTTAAATATTCTACAGACCATCTCCGCCAAAACCCTTATAACATTTTTTGTGTTAAATTCCACCTTTTCAAATTACTTATTGATGAAATTTCATAATTCAAATCGGGCACAATTACTAGAGGTTCACCTATAAGAAAATGTCCAGGCGTTAATGGAAATGCATCTTCTGGATTTTGAGAGAGCTGAGAGATTGGTCTCGAATTAAGGCAGGCCTCAATTTGAGCCAGTAATGTTGACATTTCCTCAAATGTCAACGTACCGTTTCCTATGATTCCTTTTCAAATGGTATTTGGTGGATTTAACACCAGCCTCCCATAATCCTCCAAAATTTGGAGCATGTGGAGGTATGAAGTGCCAAGTCGTACTATTCATAGACAAAAAATTAGCTATTTCCGAATCTACCAACGAACTTTCAGCGTTAAACAGCCGACGCAATTCCCTTGCACTGCCTACAAATGTGGCCCCGTTATCACTGCATAAATCTAATACTCAGCCACGTCGGGCTACAAACCGTTTAAATGCTGCAAGAAAACTCTGTGAAGTCATATCGCTAACGACTTCCAGATGAATAGCCCGAGTCGACATACAAACAAATAGGCAGATATATCCCTTAGTGGAATGATGACGGCGGCCTTTAGTAGCTCGGATACTGATTGGACCAGCATAATCCACACCACTGCACTGGAAAGGTTTCTGAACAGACACCCTAGCCTTAGGTAATCGGCCCATCATTTGTTGGTTTATTTGTGATGAATATCGAATACAAACGATAACTTACGAACATATTGCCTTACGAGTGTTCTTGAACTTATTATCCAATGGTTATTAAATAGTTGAGCATTAACTGCGGCCCGCCGTGCAAAGTCTTCTCGTGTGCCTCCGCAAGTAACAGGTTGGTAAATGGGACTTATGGGGAATTAAAATAGGGTGCTTCATATTCTCATCAATCAAAATCAAAAACACTTTATTCAATTTAGGCCTTAGGAAGGCACTTATGAACGTCAAAACTACCACCGGTTCGGAAAACAACCCAGCCATCGAGAAGAACCGGCAAGAAACTCGATCTGGTATATCTTTTTAACAAATATATATAATATATTAGGTAAATGTCACAAACGTTTTTAATGGATGCACAGAGATGAGTTAATTCCAGACATGACCATCGTTCACATATTGATCCACTCTATAATAGCCTTTTGACACCAAAACCCGCTTGAAATGGCGCTTAAATTCGCAATCCGGCAAATCGGTAATATCCTTTGCGACTTTGTTGTATAGTCTAACACTATTTCCCAAAAAACTGTTACTAGTTTTACTAAGTCTAAAACGTGGCACAACCAGTTTGTTACAGTTTCTAGTATTTAGATTGTGCCGGTTTTTTACGAAATCTAGCTTTTCAAGGTTCTTATGGACATACATTAAATTGTCAAGAATGTATCGGGAGGGCAGAGTTAAAATACCGTATTTATATACATAAAATTCATATATGCGATACATAAAAGACTACTTAAAACATAAGTTTTCATCCATTTAAAAATAAGTGAGGTGTGGCAGCTCTGGGATCTTGGTCTATTCCTGCGTTATTGTAACATTAATATTTATTAATGTCCAAAAATATAAATGTGTCACTACGACGACATGTCAATTTATACAATAACTAGCAGGCCCGACAGACGTTGTCCCCCCTGATTAAAAGTAAATCCTTGACAAATTATATACCAAAACGTTCCTCATGAATCACTTTATCCATTGGTGAAAACCGCATGAAAATCCGTTCAGTAGTTTTTGAGTTTATCGCGAACAGACAGACAGACAGACGCGGTAGGGGACTTTATTTTATACTATGTAATGATGTATTAAACGTATGAATGTTATTGTTTTTTTTCTGTTACGGAAGTTGAATATAAAACTTCCCGAATTCTGTAATCAACTCGACAATTTAGAGGTTGATGTCGATGCAGATATTGATACAATCTGGGAACATTAACGGAAGTCCATCATTACACCAGCAAATAGGACTCTTGGTTGGACAAAAGGTGGTAGAAGAACTGATTGAGAAACTTGGTGGTGGACAGAGAGTGTGCAGAATGCAATACAGAATAAGAAAATGGTCTTTAAGACCTGGCCGTCTACACAAATGCCAGATAACAGAGAAGCATATAAAAATAAGCACCAAGAAAGTTATAGCTGTTGAGCAAGCAACCTCCAGAAAAATCTTTAGATAAAAAAAGACTTTAGACGGTAAAGAAGGCCGAAAGCACATTTACAAGGTCTAAATTGTGATCTATTATATAGAGATCGGGACATCATAACTGCCTAACAAACATACTACGAACAGTTATTGAACCCACATCAAGCTGCTAACCAATGCTCAGAAGTGAAGAAAAATTTAGGGCTTATACCTCCAATGCATTCGAGTAAGGTTAAGATAGCCCTACAAAAGATGTCCAACAGGAAAGCCAGCGGACTTGATGGTATCCCAGTGGAAACTTGGAAATCCCTACAGGAACGAGTAATCGTACTGCTCACTGATCATTTCAACCGTGTGTTACTCTCTGCCAAAATGCCCAGACGCTTGGATATTAAGCACCATAATGCCAATTTACAAAGGAAAGGGCAGTAAGTACGAGTGTAATAGCTATTGGGGAATATATATTAGCCTTTGATAGCCTTTAGATAGCTTTTGAGCCATACTAAGAAGCTCTATGAGAGAGTGATTGAAAGCCGTTTAAGATCTGAGTACTCACTATCTAAAAATCATTATGGCTTCGTACCTGGCTTGTCTACCATCGATTCAATGTTCGCTTTAAACGCGATTGCTGGGGAATATCGTACTAAACGCCGACAGATGTACATCGCATTCCTGGACATGGAAAAGGCATTTGATTGTAGCCCGACGGATACCATCTGGTGAAGCCTTCGAAAAAAGAATGTCCCCGAAAAGTTTATACTTATTCTGGCCATAAATACTGTTACAATTAAAAATAAACAAAATATTACATTTGAATTTGGAATCTGTCATTTTTATATGATTATTCATTTTATATGAGTTTTCTCATTTTCGCCCGAATACATTGTATAATATTTTGCGATAATAAAATGGAGTAGGGTGGTAAAGAGAACCGAATCGCTGTGATTGCATTACACAAAGTAGGTATGGAGCCAAATGCAATATTTAAAAGTCTCCATACGCTTGATATTAGTAAAATGTTTGTGTACCGGGCTATTAATAGGTACAATGGGACCTCCTCTGTTTGTGACAGAAAAAGATCTGGCCGTCCACGTAGTGTTCGTACGAAAAAGGTGGTCAAACCTTATCGCTAGAACCATATCGCGTATTTTAAAAGATGACTTAGGACTTGCAGCCTATAAGAGACGTACTGGTAATTTCTTAACTGATAATTAAAAAAAGAATAGGGTGATAAAATCGAAACAATTGCTGAAGCGGTACGCAAAGGGAGATCACAGAAAAAAAATGTTTACGGATGAGAACATTTTTACAATTGAGCAACATTTTAACAAACAAAATGACCGTATTTATGCTAAAAGCTTCCCAATTAGTCGACAGAGTGTAACGTGGGCACTACTCGACTTCAGTGATAGTTTGGTGTGGTATTAGCTATGAAAGAGTGACTGAGCCGTCACTTTTGTGAGAAAGATATTAAAACATCAGCATAAGTGTATTAAGATACCATTCTTGAGAAGGTAGTGAAGCCCTTTAACAACACCATGTTCAATAATCAAGAATGGTCCTTTCAGCAAGACTCGGCGCCGGGTCATAGAGCTCGGTCTACGCAGTCTTGGTTGGAAACGAACGTTTCGGACTTCATCAGAGCTGAAGACTGGCCGTCGTCTAGTCCCGATCTCAATCCGCTGGATTATGATTTATGGTCAGTTTTAGAGAGTACGGCTTGCTCTAAACGCCGTGATAATTTGGAGTCCCTAAACAATCCGTACAATTGGCAGTGAAGAATTTTCCCATGGAAAGAGTGCGTGCTTCTATTGATGACTGGCCTCAACGTTTAAAGGACTGTATTGCAGCCACTGGAGACCACTTCGAATACACTTTTTATATTTTAAATTGTTTTATATTTATGTATTAAACTAAACCACTGTAAAAGTAATAAATGTTATTTGCAATAGAAAATATTTTTTTTCTTTGTTTCAGTATTTCATACCCCACCAAACTATCACTGAAGTCGGATAGTGCCCACGTTGCACTCTGTCGACTAGGTATAGGTAGGTATTCTAGGTGCTATCTTCATCTCCCGATATAAAATGTTTTGCTTTCGGACAGGATTTATTCGAATTCTTTCCCTTACTGACCTTTCTTGACCACCTTTTTCATACGAACACTACGTGGACGGCCAGATCTTCTTCTGTCACAAACAGAGGAGGTCTCATTGTACCTATAATAGCCCGGTACACAAACATTTTAATAATACCAAGCGTATGGAGAGTTTTAAATATTGCATTTGGCTCCATACCTACTTTGTGTAATGCAATCACAGTGATTCGGTTCTCTTTATCAACCCACTCCATTTTAATATCGCAAAATATTGTACAATGTATTGGCGCCAAAATGAGAAAACTCAATGAATAATCATATAAAAATGACAGATTTCAAATTCAAATGTAATATTTTGTTTATTTTTAATTGTAACAGTATTTATGGCCAGACTAAGTACAAAAGAAAAATAAAGAAAATCTGTTGAGAAATAGACGGGGGAGATGTTCTTAACTATTTTCTTTCTGTCTAATTTACATTTGATGAATTTACAAAAAAAATACTGTACTTTAATTGTAAAAGGTATCTTATATTCATTTTTATAACAATAATAACAGTATGGTCACTTTGTGGACGTGATGATCACAGCAACGGGCCTCCCTTCGCTTTCTATGATCTATAATAATTAATTACTTACACGGATATAAATTTCACCTAAATAATACATGTTATTTAATACGACGTTTGTACATTATAATCGTGTGACGTCTCACTGTGGCACTGAGTCTCCGTCTGAGGGCAAAAACCACGCGGCAGCCGCACCACCTGCCGGAAACAATACAATACTAGGAACCCGTCAAACTCTCGTTACTCATTCTATACACTATAATATCATAATACTTGTATCGCGTAGTAATTGGATGAAGGTGATCCATAAAGTGATATATGATTTATATCACATTGGTCAAATTAGAAATTAATCCTACGAATTAGCAAATTTACTAAAACACCCTGATTGTTTTAATGTGAAATGTGAGATCAAACTTTACTCACTATCACTTGAACTCGACAGTATCGAGGAAGACTTTTTATGTACTTACATAGAGGCATGAAGGCGAATATTTGTTTAATGAAAGTAGGAAACTCACTGAGAAGTAACGCAGCCGCTGCGTAGAAGGAGATAGCACAGTGCAGCGTGACGGCGTTCCCCACCGTGTTGGTGCCGGCAAACGCGCTCAGCCGCGCCACCATCATGCCCAGGCACGCCACCATCCCTCTGCACCATCACAACTCACCGAGTTACCGGACTCACTGCGCCCGAGACACACACTCACAGCTTTACATGTACATACTCACCTGTAGGACGTCGGGTACAGGTCCACGAAATAAGACGATATGATTCCGAAAAGCATGGCGCTCGTGAGGAACACATAGAAGAATATCAGCCCGGAGAGCGGTTCCCCGGTGTTGTCTATGCCGAGGGCGGCCACCGCGGCCACTCTTTATAAAATTATAACAAATAGGACTATTTCTGAAAATCGTGTTATAATAATGTCTATTCAATACATTAATCACCAATACTTTTTTAATAGTAACAATAACTTAACACTTAAAACTTAAGCGCGATGTGAGGTAATCATAAACCTAAAGCGAAAGGTTACTATCTATCTATCACCTTCAGCATGCATGAAAACACTAATATTTTACTGAAAATTTACAAGAGTTATTGTGAGAGAAAGCTTTGTATGCATGACTCTTTTGTATGTGTAGGTATGTGAAAATGTATTTTTTCGGGTTATTCATGCAACAAACAACATGTGGCAAGTGGAAGGAGTGCTGTGTGTGTTGGAGTCCAAATGCTAGTAAGCTTACCAGATAAATTTAAAGCCTCTTCGTAGCTGTAGGACTTGAGGTGCGCCCTCGCTCCGGGGCTGTCACGTGACTCTGCTTCTAAGAGTATTCCCGTTTCTCGTGACTCCGTATAGTCCTCATTTAATGAACACATATTTATATTGTTGGTAACAATGTTATGCGCTCTTATGGAGTACGTGCAATTAATTACATAAAAATCGATTTCAATAAAATGTATAATTGTAAGTGTTGGTATGTGTCTCTCTAAGGACAGAGTGCTGTGAAGCGAGAGATGTGCGTGCGCTCCACACTCCTCATACACTCGGCCTCGTTGACTAACCTGATCAATTTGTCAATTATAATTCAGAACGTGTTATCACTGGGAAATGATACACTTTAACCTTCACGTAATCGCACATTGGTCTATCAGACCGATGATATGCGTTTGACTTGTTGTTTATTTTAAAGCGAAACGTTGGTGATTTGTGCTCCGCGGTAGGTCTATGATCGTAAAAGATATTAACCGAAGGGCTATTATTATATCTTATGATCTACTTAAAGAAATGGGAATACATTTTGATGTCATTTATGTTCAAGACAACGCTAATAAAAAATTAACCGTAAATGTTTTTGGATTCGTTCAAATTTTTGTACCTATTAAAAATAGTAATTTTCCAAAGTTCTCAAAATCAAATACTGTTTGATATAAAATCAATTACTTTTTGTAACATTTCAGAGTAATTTATTTGAGAGTAAACTAAATAAACTAAACTATTTTCAGATTCTTGTAAAAAAATAATTGCAAATTGGAACAACGGTAAAACAACTCGGATGGAAGCAGACTGGTTTATTCAAATAATGAGGATTACCTACATACATTATGTGTGTATACATATATGTACCCTACACATTCCCCCATCAAATTCCCGATAACTAAATACATCTTTAATTGGAAATAAAACTTTAAACGCTAACAGGTTACACCTTAATACATAAATTGCATACAACAGGTTACAATATCTAGTCCAAAGTTTTATCCATCTTTGATTCACTTGCGTAACTTATATTTATTATCAGCGCGCATTGCGCGAGCTGAGGCGTCCTGCGGTGGAGGCGTCGGACAGCATGATGCCGAACTTATGAGTTTCTCCTCTGACCTCTCCCTCGGTATCTCATCATATGTCTCATCAGCACCGCTGTATCTATTAAATGATTTGTCAGTATTTTTTTTTATGATAAATTGTGGCGCAACAGAGCGCATCTATTTGTGGCATGTAGCGTAAATACTGAGTCCTGACGCCTACCCCATTGTAAGCCGTCGTCTATACCAGCTTTATATAATACCGGTCCCGTTTTTTGTATCACTTTCCCTTCAACACATTTACTGTTACAATTTGTATATCTGTTACAATGCGCGTCTCGATTCTGACCTCCCTTATTTTCTGCATACGACGGCAGCGGCGTTCGGTCGTAGCACGTCAAGGCGACCGCTTAGTCGATGCCCCAAGAGCGCCTCGGCCGGTGAGACTCCGGTCGTCGGATGCTTAACGTTGTGATATTGAGATAAAAACTTACAAAGCGCTTTAGGTACATTTTCACCTTCTTCTACAGCCCGTTTAATTACTTCTTTCACGGTGTTTATCGTCTTCTCTGCCGCCCCGTTATTCTGAGAATGATAAGGTGACGATGTCACATGTTTTATACAGTTTTTTCTACAATATTCTTTAAAATCTAGAGACAGGAATGGAGGTCCCTTATCTGTGATTAGTTGTGACGGGAGCCCGAATCTTGCGAAAATCGACTTTAAGACAGTCATTATAGATTTTGCGTCTGTTCGCTTCATTTCGATTGCTTCGATCCATTTTGAATTCGCGTCAATTAAAATAAAATATTTTCTTTTCATATATTCTGCAAAATTCGCGTGAATACGTTGCCATGGTTTCAAGGGGTATTTCCATAGATTCAAGGGTGCATCTGGTGCAAGCCCCGCCGCTTTACATGTTTCACAAGATCGATAAATCTTCTCGATATCTACATCGAGGCCTGGCCAGTAAACATAACTACGAGACAATTCTTTTATTTTATTTATCCCTAAGTGACACTCGTGAATATGCTTTAAAACCCTGCCTCGTAAAACACGGGGTATAATTAATCTATCCTTGAAAATTAAACACCCTAAGTCGAGTACAATATCTTATTTGCGTGTGAAGTACAGTTTTTCCTCGTCACAGACAGTTTTCGTTGGCCAACCAAACATTACATAGTTTTTAATTTTACTCAGAAGCCTATCCTTTTTGGTTTCCTTCCTAATCTCGTTCAAATCAACAGGTAGGTAATCTTGGATTAAATTGGTATAATTAAAAGATGTTACTTCCTGTCGTTCACATGGTAATGGCAGTCGAGATAGCGCGTCTGCGGGTGCGTTCTCACTCAACTGACTTTGATACATAATGCCCTCGAGTTCGAGCCGTGCCAGCTCCTGCTCGACGCGGCCACGTAGTGCCAGCCACGCTGTCCGCGCGCGCTCATACTCTAGCTTATTATTAATTATACCATTTTGCAGTGGAATAGTATTTTTAGAAGCCCCTAAGTTATCAGGGAACATTTCCAGATTTTCCGCGGTCAGTTGGTTCACAAATGGATCACTCGTTTGATCACTAGTTTGATTCAATTCGATGGCTATATTATTTATTTGTAGAGCGCGCACCCACTCTCTCCCCAACAAAGGTCGTCCCCCGTTCCGAATTACATGTAACTTACAACCCGTGACCGTTACGTCTTTTCGAACTAAATCCACATTGATATATCCGAGCGACTCGATTTTTGAACCAACGTAACTGCGTAAGTGTAAATTATCCTGTATTAACATTTTGTGACTGAAATGTTGTCGATAGAAATTCTGACTTATAGTAGAAATCCTACTCCCAGTGTCGACTTCGAATCTAAGAAATTGCCTATCTACACCTATCTCAATAACACAAGGTAAATCTCCTTTACGGTCATCCTGGATATGCCAGAAATCCACCGTTTCGCAGTCGTCTTCGTTCACGTAATTCTGGTGAGCACCCTCACGTGCCTTCTTACACATAATTTTTAAATGGCCACGCACACCACACACATCACAGTTGTACTGCGCGAATCGACATCTGTCCGCTCGGTGGGGTTTGCCGCACCGCCAGCAATGCTCAGCCGGCCGAGTTGCGTTGCGAGGCGCGGCCGACACGCCGCTCGGCCCCGCACGCACGCCCGCGCCGCCCTCTCCGCCACCCCTGCTCTCCTTGCGCGCGTAATGCATGTATTCTCCTGCCGCCGCACTGTCGCAACCCATAGCCGCCGGTCCCGAGATCGCGCTCCTTGTAGTGCCGCTCAGCTCGGCGTGGCGCTCAGCTGCCTCTAGTGCAAGAGCTAATTCCACTGCTTCCCTATATTGAATGTTTCTTTCCGCGAATATTCGCGATCGTATCACTTCGTTCGCTAACCCTGATACAAACTGGTCACGTAGATTCTCTTCTAGATTTGTTCCAAAATTGCATGTACTTGCGAGGTGCTTCAGGCTATGTAAGTACTCTGTTAGAGATTCGCCTACCTCCTGTCTGCGCAAACGAAAGACATGACGTTCCGCGATCTCGGATCGTTGTGGTTCCAAATGATCCGACACGAGCTTCACCAACTCATCGAAGGTCTTAGATTCCGGGTGTACTGGAGAGCACAAATCACACATCAGGGAATACATGACATCCCCGACTACAGTAATTAATAACGACACACACAATTCTCTCTTGATCTCGTTTAGCAAAATATATTGCTTAACTCGGCGTATATACGTAGGCCACTGTTGAGAATTCATATCGAACGGTTCTAATTTTCCAATAGGCATTGTATTTAAACAGTTTATGCACTTTACTATTAATTACACACGTAAATTCGCCTCGTCGCCAGTGGAACAACGGTAAAACAACTCGGATGGAAGCAGACTGGTTTATTCAAATAATGAGGATTACCTACATACATTATGTGTGTATACATATATGTACCCTACACAAATGACTAATAATAAATAATAGAATACAGTTCAATCATTGTGAGGAATACCTGTCTGTCTATTTGTTTGTACACGCTTCACTACTAAAGCACTACATTTATAATAAAATCATAACACATATCATTGAGTAACATTAATTTCTATTTCATTAAAATTTGTTGACTTTATCAAAAGATATTTGAATTTGAATGACGAGTTAAGTACGACAGAAAAGTAGGTAAGCACATGCATGTCTGTCTCATTCAAAAACTTGGGCAAGTTCTAATATGCCTCATACATATAAATAAAATGATACGAGGTCAGCTGTTGTCCGCGCATTACGTTAAAACAACACGATAGAAATCGAACAAATTTTTATAGTTTTATTTTTTTAAGACACTTGATTCTTATCTAGAAAATATTACGATATCTTAATATAAAATAGTTGTATTTAGATTTTAAGAAACTTTGATTTTTATAAGCACTACGCCTTTAGCAATGCGTGAAGTACTCGTAGGGCAAGCGATGTGGTGCGCATGGGCAGAATCGATCAAACAAATGAATACCATTGTTTACAAATACATTTAGTGAGCAAAGTCTATTTTTGCTTTCCATTTTTCCATGTTTTTCCTTTGTACAAATAATATATTGTTACGATAATAAACAAGGATAGCACGATTAAACAATGCACAAGGAATGCAAAAAGAGCAGTTGCTATAGCTAGAGTTAAAGTACAAGATGATTTGTACCAATCACTGGAGAGCTCACAAACGCAAAAATATTTGTATCGATTAGCAAAAGCAAGAAAAAAGAATACAAGAGATATTACTCACATTAAATGTATAAAGGAAAAAAGTTTTAACGAATGATGAGGACATAAAGAGTCGTTCGCAGGAGTTTGAAAGACTGATGAATGAAGAAAACAACAGGACCGTACCGTCAAATTTAGGCGTTGTGCAAGAAATAAGTGAGGATGAAATAAGAAAAGCTGTGGATGTATGAAAAACGGAAAAGCCGCTGTGCCAGATGGCATATCTATTGAAGTATGGAAGTTTTTAAAAGTAGATAGATGGATGTGGCTGACTCTATTTATTAATAAGATTTTACTAGAGAAAGCGATCCCAAATGAATGGTGCAATAGCATAATAGTTTAAGAATAAGGGTGATGTGCAGGATTGTAACAATTATCAATAATATAATATAATATAAGGTTTGGGAAAGAGTAATAGAGAGACGAATAAAAGATGAGACGGAAGTGACTCAGAATCAATTTGGGTTTATGCCTGGACGTGCGACTACAGATGCCATTTTCGCACTTCGGCAACTGTGCAAAAGATACAGACGTGTACATGAGAATTTGCATATGGTGTTTGTTGTTCCCCCCCGAGTACCCCGAGATGTTTTGTGGTGGACTCTGAAAAAGAAAAAAGTGCCTATAAAATGACCTAGTACTTATCCGTTGTATGTACAAAACACTCGTTGGGTCCGAAGCTGGAGTTACCGATAATATGATTGTAGCTGTAAGTTTACACTAGGGTTCAGCTTTAAGCACTTATTTATATCTTTTTGTTATGGATACGGTAACATCAGACATACAGGAGAAGATACTTTGGTGTATGCTATTTGCTGATGATATTGTTCTTATCGGAGAAGATTAAAATGGCGAGAAAATCTGGAGAATGTTGGTTTGAAAATTAGTAGCTTCTGACTTACGAATTCCCTTAAAACTCAAGAGAAAGGTGTATTATAAGCTTAGTCATGTTGTATTCATCTGAGTTCTGGGCGACGAAAAAGACGGATGAGTGTAACTACATGTGGCAGAAATGCGAATGTTAAGGTGGATGTGTGGTGTAACTAGAATTGATAAGATTAAGAAATGAATAGGTCAAGGAAGTTTGAAAATAACACCAGTGACAGAGAAGTTGAGGTGTAACAAGTTAGTATGATATGGGCATGAGAAGAGATGAAGACCATATAACTAGAAAAGTTTTGAGTATGATGGTTGATGGATATAGGAGTAGAGGAAGACCGAAAAACGTATGCATGGATTGTGAGAAAAATATGAGTGTAAAAGGTGTGAATACTGAGATGATATCTGATAGGCGAGAGAGGAGCAGGAAAACATGTTGTGCCGACCCTACTTAGGTGGGATAAGGGTAAGAAGGTGATGATGATGATAATAAACAAGGTAGATGAAGTCGCGAGTATCAGCCAGTAATAAATAATAAAATAATATAGCCTAGCGCTTTCGGTCTCACAGACCGTGTGCGGGTATATATGTTATACTAAATAACACGGATATAGACAGGTTAAAGAGATCCGTTCGCTACTTCCTAGTTTACATAAAACAGAGGCAACCTTGAACCGGTCTCATTAATGGGACACGTTTATTTATATTCTTAAACTTTAATCTAATGTATTTATTATACATTTTACTTGAAGAATCTCACAATAAACTAGTCTATATTTATTTATGAATTATCTTAATTCAAAACCTCTTTGCCGGAAGTGGAACTGAGCCTTGAACCTTGCACTCTTGGATTGTTAATTTGGCTCGCGTACAAACAGCTATCTAATTACTGTGTCATACTTATACAGGTTATTTGTTGTAATTCTTAGATGTGTGATAACAGATACCAAGACCAGTGTGGTCTGCATTGAAATTCTCCTTCAATAAAAAATTATCATTATTGTAAAAATTTTAATGCGCTTAATTTCTACTCGTTTTCCGGTTTTTACTACCACATCTAGATTTTTGGTTGTAATTTTTTTTTTTGCGTATTTAGGATAGCAATTTTAAATACTCAATAAACTCAAAAAAATAAACTCAAAAATACATATATCTTTCATTATCAAAAAAAATATTTTTGCCACCACTTGACATGAAGCTTAATTTAATGATAAACTTTATTGAAGCTATGTACAAGAATGCCATTAGAAGAAATTTCCCAGAATCAGTGACGCCAAATTCAAAAAGGTATTTTCGCAGGTTCACAAATATAACATCTTATGTATGCTATTAAATGTTATGGCATTGTTCAAGCATTCCTTGCTTTTCGGCAATAAAAACCTAACAACTACTGGTTGCGCCGTTTTATGTATATTTGAAAATTCCCGCATTATGGATTAAATCAAGCCACTTTGAAGCCCGACCAATTAATTGCGATCAGATTACGCCATCCGCCCCGCTTCCCCTTACTATGGCACATGATTATATAAGGTAGCGCGACGTCCGCGCCGCCAGTGTGTTTGTTTGCTATCGTCAGTGTTGTTTGCGCGCCGCATCGAGATTGTTGTGACCGCGCCGCATGCTAATAGTTTGAATTTTCGCCTGGTCGAGTGAGAAATAAACGCATCGCTACATACGTGCCGACAGACATTATAAACAATAAGTGTTGTGTGGGAGGAAACTCGGTGGAGAGAAAAGAGAATCACCTAGCCGGCTAGCCACGTGGAGACTGCAGCGCCGCGAGGTATGTGCCAAGTTTCCTTCCTACCCTTGTCTCCCTAGTCGTAACTGATCGCAATAATTGAATATCAAATATAGCATCCCCGCATATACAGTCCACTTAAATTTAGCATAAAAACCCCCGCACACGCACGCATGCCTCCGGTGACGTCGACAATCGCGGCGTCACCATTAAATTTTGGTCCAGTCGAGCCGGATTATACCAGTTGTAGTTGTAGATTGATAGATATTAGCAGTTAATTAGTCAAAAGAAATCGCATTAATGTCAATTACCGTTTCTAAATTATAAGTAGGTAGTTAAATACACTAATTGTTTCGTATTTCTCACTCGAACAAACTATAAATCGTTGTTTAGCCGCATATTTATTAAGTATATTGTATGCTTAATTATTTCGTTTCAACCGCAATTTATAAACTTGTCGTAATAGTATTCACGCATAGTTACTTGTTTACCTTTATATTATCGTTCGCCCCGCATCAGGTAAATAAGATAACGATCTCTTTGTTCTCGTATTCTTTTAGTTTATAAATAAATTGTTGAAATGTATCTCATTACAAGTTATACTTAATTTGTTTTCATAATATTTCGTTCACGTCGCGTAAAATCTCATAATTATTATTAGCGTAGGTAGGTAGGTAGGTAGGTAGGTAGGTAGGTAGGTAGGTATATTATGTAATGCATCTTCGGTTGATTTTTGGGGGGTGAAGCCATATTGATTTGTGCTGGTTTGATCTCTAAGGTGCCATTTGATTCTATTTATAACTATTTTCTCCCATATTTTACCCATTACGGGTAGGAGGCCTATGGGTCGGTATGATTTTGGGTTGCTGTAATCTGTTTTTCCAGGTTTTCTTATTATTATTATTGATGCTTTTTTCCAGTTTTTTGGGAAGTAAGTTAGTTCGTTACATTTGTTGATTATTTCATGGAATATGTCTATGTCTGTTGCGATTGCTGCTGTGCAAATGTCTGCCGTAAGACCGTCTATACCTGGAGCTTTGGTGGGATGAAAGGAGTTTATTACGTTTTTCATTTCATGTATGGTGATTTTAGGTTCTGTAGTATCTTGTTCTTGATCTAGTTCTTGGTCAATTGTGTCTGCTATTTTTCTGATATCTTTATGTTGTGAAGTTTCTAT
Source organism: Antheraea yamamai (assembly GCA_036509395.1). Lineage (NCBI taxonomy): Eukaryota > Metazoa > Arthropoda > Insecta > Lepidoptera > Saturniidae > Antheraea > Antheraea yamamai. Next base: position 87,817 of record AP028429.1, on the reverse strand, counting down.
TGTTTGATCGTCTTGGGGGAAAAAAGTATTTATTATTAGTTCAGCTGATTGTTTTGGTGGTAGCACTGTGTCGTTATATACTAATAGTTGATCCTCATGTCGAGGCGTTGCGGTTCTTATTATTCTATATATGTTGTCCCAGAAAGACTCTTTTTCTTGCTGCGTGCAAAATTGTTTCCAGCTATTAGTTTGGCTTGTTTTTACTGCAGTTTCGTAATTTTCTTTAGCTTTTAGGTATTCTTCTATTACGTATTTTTTCCTATTTTCTGCGGCGCAGGATATCCTTCTTTTCTTGGTTCTAACTTCCTTTTTTAGTTGTAGTAGTTCTTTGTTCCACCACGGGTAAACTTTTTTGATTTTTTGTTTTATTCTTGGGATTATTTGATCGCAAGTTGTTTTTATGGTTTCTTCGTATTGTTGTATTAAGTTGTCTAGCTGTTCTGGGTTTTTTATGTTCTTTATTGTTTCTATGTCTATTTTGTTTTCATTGAGATTGGTTATTAGTGTTTCTCGGAATTTACTCCATTCTACTTTATTTGTGTTATATATTCTGGTGGATTTTGGGTGGTTTATGTTTTTTCCTATTTCTAAGTTTAGTGTGAATTTTATGGTGTTGTGGTCTGAGCTAGTTATTGATTTGTCTACTGTCCAGTTTTCTATTGTTGATAACATATTTTCAGTGCAAACGGTTATATCTACGTTACTTTTGTATAGTTTTTCTCCTCTGATTGTGTAGAATGTCGGGGTATTACCTTGATTTAGGATGTGCAGGTTTTGATCGTCTAACATGTCCATTAGTTCTTCTCCTCTTTTATCATTTTTCTCGCTTCCCCACCATACGTTCCAGGCGTTGACATCGCCTCCTATTATTATTCTGTCTGTGTTCAATTGTTTTATAATTTTTTCCAATTCTTTTAAATACGGTGTTAGGGGTTTTGAGTCTTCAAAGTAAACGGAAATTATACCTATTTTGGAGTCTTTTGTGAAAATGGTTATTGCTGCAAAGTTTTGTGATTGGATGGTAGGGTCTATTGCTATTTTTAGTTCGTTGTTGAAGATAAGGATGGCGGCTTTTATCGGTGTTGTCTTGGTTCCAGTGTCTTGAATCAGTCTAAAATCTCTTTCCTGTTTTACCATTCCTGTCGCTCCTGTATAGGGTTCCTGAGTTAATATGATATCAATTTGTTTTTTCCTTGCTTCTGTTATTGCTTCATTGGTTGCTAACTGGCTTCTCTGTAGGTTTGTTTGGTAGAATTTTAGGTTTAGGGTGTTTGTGCTTCCGTTATTGTCGAGTGTGTTTCCCGTGACAACTTTAGCAGTACGCTATGCTTAGCCTGGCTATTCTGTCCCACCTGCGTCTGGTGGGGCAGTTTCTGTCGAATGTGTTATGATCCGTTTTTTCCTCCTTGCAAAGGTTGCAGTTTTTGCACTGCGGGGGCTCTCCTCTCTTAAACACCGGGCATTCCTCCTTCCGGTGGTCTTCCCCGCAGTGACTGCAACTATCTTTCTCCTCTTTGCAATATTTTCTTCCATGCCCGTACCCCAGGCATCGTGTACATTGGATCAGGGGCGACTGATCCTCTACTGTGACCCTTTGGAGGTCGACGTAGATTTTTCCGACCATGGTTAGTCGCCCCCATATCGCCGGCGACACCTGGAGTACTACGTGGGTTGTATGCTGGTTCCTCGCCTTCCTTCGGTATTTAACGATCGCCCTGTACTCCGCTTCGGGGATGTCTTGCAGGACTGAACCGTTTTGCTTCTTCAGGAGGCTCAGAATTTCTTCGTCTGTATGTATGGACAACACATCTTTTATTATGACTTGTGGGTCTTTGTTCTTGGCTTCTTCGATCTGTAGTGAGTTGTCGGTTTCAGAGAGTTTCTTGTTCATCTTCTTCGCTTCTTCTTTATTCTTGAAACCTAGAACCACCTTTTGATTCTTGGCTTTTCGGATCTTGTCAATACACAAGCCAGTATTTTTCGCGTCAGCTGCAGTTCTAATCTTTTGCATCACGTCTCCACTGGTATCCTTTTCAGTTTTGGAGGATATGATTAAGGAGTGGGTTTCCTGTTGTACCCAAAATTCTGGTTTTTTCTGTTTAGGTTTTTGTGAGCTGACCACATTTGAGTATGTGACCCCCTCTTGAGTTATGCTTGAATTTATTGCTTCGGTTATTGTTTGTTTGAGCGCGCTAGTGGTCGCCTTCTCCACTTCCGTCCGCACGCAATCCACTAGCGCCTCCTTTAAGCTTACTATTGCTTCCTCAGTGGGTGGGATCGATGATGTACTCGGGTTTTGTGCTAATATTATCTGGAAGATGTTTTTCGCTTCTTTTATTTGGGCATTGGCGTTGAGTATTAATCTCTTAGCGAGGGCCGTAACACTTTTACCTTCATTCATTTTTTCATCTATGAAGTTCGTCAGTGTTTCCATAACTCTGTCGAAGGAGGCTATGTCATTGATCTCTTTGGCATATACTGGGAGCGGGGGGATGGCTTCCTTTGTAATTTTCGACTGCGATTTTGGTATTTCTGTTGGTGAACGGATCATTTTGGATGGTTGGTGTGAACTACTATTTCTCTATTTAAAAAAAAATATATTATCTTGTGGTATTTACTGTTTGAGATGTCCGGGTAGTATCTTCGTTGAATCCCTTAGTCCAACTGTTCGTTAACGTTACTGTTGTAAATCTTCTATTGTTCAAAGGGTAGGTACTGGGTTCAAATCCAAGTATCGGTTTAGACTTTTTGTAGCTTTTTAACTGTTTCTAATGTATTGTTGCTATTGTATTTAATTGTTTAGATGATGTAGATGAATTTTTTGGATTATTGTTAATTTTTAATTTATTAGAAATTTTTTCTATTTTGGTTTATTTTTGACTATTTTATGGATTAGAACCTAAATCTGATGAAATTTTTCGAGTTTTGTTTTTATTCTGCGAGTTATTTGGCTTTTTATAGTTGTTCTGTGTTTTCGTACGGCCCTTTCTAAGGGTGGGCGGGTGGGCTTATACTCACCGCTTAGAGTGCAAGATTTTCAGAAGAGGGAACGATATTTTTGACATTTCCTGTCAGTGGCCGCCGCCAGCAGTGGCCGGGGCCGAAGATCGGGCCATATATTACGACTATACTAACGGGGGAGGTGGAAAAACGAGGGTTCGACAAAATGTGATTTTTTCAAACTAATTTTATTACTTAGGGTGGTGGACCAGGAGAGAAACCTGGTATGAGGTCTTATAGAGGGGACGCCCCCTATTTAACGATATCTAAACTACTTATTTTTATGCAATTTGGTGGTGTTATGATTTTTTTGAAAGTCTGTAATTAATCAAAAATGAGGTTTTTCGTGAAATTACGAAAAATTTCTTATGAACCGTACAGCAAACAATTGGACGATCAAATAGAAGATCGAGAACGCTTCTAATGATGTATAATACGAGTGGAATTAATTTTATTTAGATGTGTCAAAAATTAATTTTCTGCGGATAGCGCGCGGGCTTGTACGCACCGCTTAGGTAAACTCGGTTTGTGTTCCGAGGAGATTTCGACTATTGCTGTGTCGCGGATAATAAGAAGGTAGGTGTATGTGGTATCAATGGATTCGGGGCGACGAGCGGAATTCGTCGACGTTATAAAATGGAGCAAGGTGGTGGAAGATTTTCAGAAGATGGAGGTAAGACTGGTATTTTATTGAATTTTTTGTACTAATTTGTGATTTCCTGTTTCAGGTGGACCGCCGGACCAGGCTAGTGGCACGGGGCACGTGAAGAGGATCGGGCTCTATATGATTACGACTGATACTAACGGGGGTAGGTGGAGAAAACGAGGGTTTTCGACAAAAATGTGGATTTTTTGCAGAACTAATTTTATTACTTGAGGGTGGTGGACCAGGAGATGAAACCTGGTATGAGGTCTTATAGAGGGGATCGCCCCCTATTTAACGATATCTGAAACTACTGTATTTTTATGCAATTTGGTGGTGTTATGATTTTTTGAAAGTCTGTAATTAATCAAAAATGAGGTTTTTCGTGAAATTACGAAAAATTTCTTATGAACCGTACAGCAAACAATTGGACGATCAAATAGAAGATCGAGAGACGCTTCTAATGATGTATAATACGAGTGGAATTAATTTTATTTAGATGTGTCAAAAATTAATTTTCTGCGGATAGCGCGCGGGCTTGTACGCACCGCTTAGGTAAACTCGGTTTGTGTTCCGAGGAGATTTCGACTATTGCTGTGTCGCGGATAATAAGAAGGTAGGTGTATGTGGTATCAATGGATTCGGGGCGACGAGCGGAATTCGTCGACGTTATAAAATGGAGCAAGGTGGTGGAAGATTTTCAGAAGATGGAGGTAAGACTGGTATTTTATTGAATTTTTTGTACTAATTTGTGATTTCCTGTTTCAGGTGGACCGCCGGACCAGGCTAGTGGCACGGGGCACGTGAAGAGGATCGGGCTCTATATGATTACGACTGATACTAACGGGGGTAGGTGGAGAAAACGAGGGTTTTCGACAAAAATGTGGATTTTTTGCAGAACTAATTTTATTACTTGAGGGTGGTGGACCAGGAGATGAAACCTGGTATGAGGTCTTATAGAGGGGATCGCCCCCTATTTAACGATATCTGAAACTACTGTATTTTTATGCAATTTGGTGGTGTTATGATTTTTTTGAAAGTCTGTAATTAATCAAAAATGAGGTTTTTCGTGAAATTACGAAAAATTTCTTATGAACCGTACAGCAAACAATTGGACGATCAAATAGAAGATCGAGAGACGCTTCTAATGATGTATAATACGAGTGGAATTAATTTTATTTAGATGTGTCAAAAATTAATTTTCTGCGGATAGCGCGCGGGCTTGTACGCACCGCTTAGGTAAACTCGGTTTGTGTTCCGAGGAGATTTCGACTATTGCTGTGTCGCGGATAATAAGAAGGTAGGTGTATGTGGTATCAATGGATTCGGGGCGACGAGCGGAATTCGTCGACGTTATAAAATGGAGCAAGGTGGTGGAAGATTTTCAGAAGATGGAGGTAAGACTGGTATTTTATTGAATTTTTTGTACTAATTTGTGATTTCCTGTTTCAGGTGGACCGCCGGACCAGGCTAGTGGCACGGGGCACGTGAAGAGGATCGGGCTCTATATGATTACGACTGATACTAACGGGGGTAGGTGGAGAAAACGAGGGTTTTCGACAAAAATGTGGATTTTTTGCAGAACTAATTTTATTACTTGAGGGTGGTGGACCAGGAGATGAAACCTGGTATGAGGTCTTATAGAGGGGATCGCCCCCTATTTAACGATATCTGAAACTACTGTATTTTTATGCAATTTGGTGGTGTTATGATTTTTTGAAAGTCTGTAATTAATCAAAAATGAGGTTTTTCGTGAAATTACGAAAAATTTCTTATGAACCGTACAGCAAACAATTGGACGATCAAATAGAAGATCGAGAGACGCTTCTAATGATGTATAATACGAGTGGAATTAATTTTATTTAGATGTGTCAAAAATTAATTTTCTGCGGATAGCGCGCGGGCTTGTACGCACCGCTTAGGTAAACTCGGTTTGTGTTCCGAGGAGATTTCGACTATTGCTGTGTCGCGGATAATAAGAAGGTAGGTGTATGTGGTATCAATGGATTCGGGGCGACGAGCGGAATTCGTCGACGTTATAAAATGGAGCAAGGTGGTGGAAGATTTTCAGAAGATGGAGGTAAGACTGGTATTTTATTGAATTTTTTGTACTAATTTGTGATTTCCTGTTTCAGGTGGACCGCCGGACCAGGCTAGTGGCACGGGGCACGTGAAGAGGATCGGGCTCTATATGATTACGACTGATACTAACGGGGGTAGGTGGAGAAAACGAGGGTTTTCGACAAAAATGTGGATTTTTTGCAGAACTAATTTTATTACTTGAGGGTGGTGGACCAGGAGATGAAACCTGGTATGAGGTCTTATAGAGGGGATCGCCCCCTATTTAACGATATCTGAAACTACTGTATTTTTATGCAATTTGGTGGTGTTATGATTTTTTTGAAAGTCTGTAATTAATCAAAAATGAGGTTTTTCGTGAAATTACGAAAAATTTCTTATGAACCGTACAGCAAACAATTGGACGATCAAATAGAAGATCGAGAGACGCTTCTAATGATGTATAATACGAGTGGAATTAATTTTATTTAGATGTGTCAAAAATTAATTTTCTGCGGATAGCGCGCGGGCTTGTACGCACCGCTTAGGTAAACTCGGTTTGTGTTCCGAGGAGATTTCGACTATTGCTGTGTCGCGGATAATAAGAAGGTAGGTGTATGTGGTATCAATGGATTCGGGGCGACGAGCGGAATTCGTCGACGTTATAAAATGGAGCAAGGTGGTGGAAGATTTTCAGAAGATGGAGGTAAGACTGGTATTTTATTGAATTTTTTGTACTAATTTGTGATTTCCTGTTTCAGGTGGACCGCCGGACCAGGCTAGTGGCACGGGGCACGTGAAGAGGATCGGGCTCTATATGATTACGACTGATACTAACGGGGGTAGGTGGAGAAAACGAGGGTTTTCGACAAAAATGTGGATTTTTTGCAGAACTAATTTTATTACTTGAGGGTGGTGGACCAGGAGATGAAACCTGGTATGAGGTCTTATAGAGGGGATCGCCCCCTATTTAACGATATCTGAAACTACTGTATTTTTATGCAATTTGGTGGTGTTATGATTTTTTGAAAGTCTGTAATTAATCAAAAATGAGGTTTTTCGTGAAATTACGAAAAATTTCTTATGAACCGTACAGCAAACAATTGGACGATCAAATAGAAGATCGAGAGACGCTTCTAATGATGTATAATACGAGTGGAATTAATTTTATTTAGATGTGTCAAAAATTAATTTTCTGCGGATAGCGCGCGGGCTTGTACGCACCGCTTAGGTAAACTCGGTTTGTGTTCCGAGGAGATTTCGACTATTGCTGTGTCGCGGATAATAAGAAGGTAGGTGTATGTGGTATCAATGGATTCGGGGCGACGAGCGGAATTCGTCGACGTTATAAAATGGAGCAAGGTGGTGGAAGATTTTCAGAAGATGGAGGTAAGACTGGTATTTTATTGAATTTTTTGTACTAATTTGTGATTTCCTGTTTCAGGTGGACCGCCGGACCAGGCTAGTGGCACGGGGCACGTGAAGAGGATCGGGCTCTATATGATTACGACTGATACTAACGGGGGTAGGTGGAGAAAACGAGGGTTTTCGACAAAAATGTGGATTTTTTGCAGAACTAATTTTATTACTTGAGGGTGGTGGACCAGGAGATGAAACCTGGTATGAGGTCTTATAGAGGGGATCGCCCCCTATTTAACGATATCTGAAACTACTGTATTTTTATGCAATTTGGTGGTGTTATGATTTTTTTGAAAGTCTGTAATTAATCAAAAATGAGGTTTTTCGTGAAATTACGAAAAATTTCTTATGAACCGTACAGCAAACAATTGGACGATCAAATAGAAGATCGAGAGACGCTTCTAATGATGTATAATACGAGTGGAATTAATTTTATTTAGATGTGTCAAAAATTAATTTTCTGCGGATAGCGCGCGGGCTTGTACGCACCGCTTAGGTAAACTCGGTTTGTGTTCCGAGGAGATTTCGACTATTGCTGTGTCGCGGATAATAAGAAGGTAGGTGTATGTGGTATCAATGGATTCGGGGCGACGAGCGGAATTCGTCGACGTTATAAAATGGAGCAAGGTGGTGGAAGATTTTCAGAAGATGGAGGTAAGACTGGTATTTTATTGAATTTTTTGTACTAATTTGTGATTTCCTGTTTCAGGTGGACCGCCGGACCAGGCTAGTGGCACGGGGCACGTGAAGAGGATCGGGCTCTATATGATTACGACTGATACTAACGGGGGTAGGTGGAGAAAACGAGGGTTTTCGACAAAAATGTGGATTTTTTGCAGAACTAATTTTATTACTTGAGGGTGGTGGACCAGGAGATGAAACCTGGTATGAGGTCTTATAGAGGGGATCGCCCCCTATTTAACGATATCTGAAACTACTGTATTTTTATGCAATTTGGTGGTGTTATGATTTTTTGAAAGTCTGTAATTAATCAAAAATGAGGTTTTTCGTGAAATTACGAAAAATTTCTTATGAACCGTACAGCAAACAATTGGACGATCAAATAGAAGATCGAGAGACGCTTCTAATGATGTATAATACGAGTGGAATTAATTTTATTTAGATGTGTCAAAAATTAATTTTCTGCGGATAGCGCGCGGGCTTGTACGCACCGCTTAGGTAAACTCGGTTTGTGTTCCGAGGAGATTTCGACTATTGCTGTGTCGCGGATAATAAGAAGGTAGGTGTATGTGGTATCAATGGATTCGGGGCGACGAGCGGAATTCGTCGACGTTATAAAATGGAGCAAGGTGGTGGAAGATTTTCAGAAGATGGAGGTAAGACTGGTATTTTATTGAATTTTTTGTACTAATTTGTGATTTCCTGTTTCAGGTGGACCGCCGGACCAGGCTAGTGGCACGGGGCACGTGAAGAGGATCGGGCTCTATATGATTACGACTGATACTAACGGGGGTAGGTGGAGAAAACGAGGGTTTTCGACAAAAATGTGGATTTTTTGCAGAACTAATTTTATTACTTGAGGGTGGTGGACCAGGAGATGAAACCTGGTATGAGGTCTTATAGAGGGGATCGCCCCCTATTTAACGATATCTGAAACTACTGTATTTTTATGCAATTTGGTGGTGTTATGATTTTTTGAAAGTCTGTAATTAATCAAAAATGAGGTTTTTCGTGAAATTACGAAAAATTTCTTATGAACCGTACAGCAAACAATTGGACGATCAAATAGAAGATCGAGAGACGCTTCTAATGATGTATAATACGAGTGGAATTAATTTTATTTAGATGTGTCAAAAATTAATTTTCTGCGGATAGCGCGCGGGCTTGTACGCACCGCTTAGGTAAACTCGGTTTGTGTTCCGAGGAGATTTCGACTATTGCTGTGTCGCGGATAATAAGAAGGTAGGTGTATGTGGTATCAATGGATTCGGGGCGACGAGCGGAATTCGTCGACGTTATAAAATGGAGCAAGGTGGTGGAAGATTTTCAGAAGATGGAGGTAAGACTGGTATTTTATTGAATTTTTTGTACTAATTTGTGATTTCCTGTTTCAGGTGGACCGCCGGACCAGGCTAGTGGCACGGGGCACGTGAAGAGGATCGGGCTCTATATGATTACGACTGATACTAACGGGGGTAGGTGGAGAAAACGAGGGTTTTCGACAAAAATGTGGATTTTTTGCAGAACTAATTTTATTACTTGAGGGTGGTGGACCAGGAGATGAAACCTGGTATGAGGTCTTATAGAGGGGATCGCCCCCTATTTAACGATATCTGAAACTACTGTATTTTTATGCAATTTGGTGGTGTTATGATTTTTTTGAAAGTCTGTAATTAATCAAAAATGAGGTTTTTCGTGAAATTACGAAAAATTTCTTATGAACCGTACAGCAAACAATTGGACGATCAAATAGAAGATCGAGAGACGCTTCTAATGATGTATAATACGAGTGGAATTAATTTTATTTAGATGTGTCAAAAATTAATTTTCTGCGGATAGCGCGCGGGCTTGTACGCACCGCTTAGGTAAACTCGGTTTGTGTTCCGAGGAGATTTCGACTATTGCTGTGTCGCGGATAATAAGAAGGTAGGTGTATGTGGTATCAATGGATTCGGGGCGACGAGCGGAATTCGTCGACGTTATAAAATGGAGCAAGGTGGTGGAAGATTTTCAGAAGATGGAGGTAAGACTGGTATTTTATTGAATTTTTTGTACTAATTTGTGATTTCCTGTTTCAGGTGGACCGCCGGACCAGGCTAGTGGCACGGGGCACGTGAAGAGGATCGGGCTCTATATGATTACGACTGATACTAACGGGGGTAGGTGGAGAAAACGAGGGTTTTCGACAAAAATGTGGATTTTTTGCAGAACTAATTTTATTACTTGAGGGTGGTGGACCAGGAGATGAAACCTGGTATGAGGTCTTATAGAGGGGATCGCCCCCTATTTAACGATATCTGAAACTACTGTATTTTTATGCAATTTGGTGGTGTTATGATTTTTTTGAAAGTCTGTAATTAATCAAAAATGAGGTTTTTCGTGAAATTACGAAAAATTTCTTATGAACCGTACAGCAAACAATTGGACGATCAAATAGAAGATCGAGAGACGCTTCTAATGATGTATAATACGAGTGGAATTAATTTTATTTAGATGTGTCAAAAATTAATTTTCTGCGGATAGCGCGCGGGCTTGTACGCACCGCTTAGGTAAACTCGGTTTGTGTTCCGAGGAGATTTCGACTATTGCTGTGTCGCGGATAATAAGAAGGTAGGTGTATGTGGTATCAATGGATTCGGGGCGACGAGCGGAATTCGTCGACGTTATAAAATGGAGCAAGGTGGTGGAAGATTTTCAGAAGATGGAGGTAAGACTGGTATTTTATTGAATTTTTTGTACTAATTTGTGATTTCCTGTTTCAGGTGGACCGCCGGACCAGGCTAGTGGCACGGGGCACGTGAAGAGGATCGGGCTCTATATGATTACGACTGATACTAACGGGGGTAGGTGGAGAAAACGAGGGTTTTCGACAAAAATGTGGATTTTTTGCAGAACTAATTTTATTACTTGAGGGTGGTGGACCAGGAGATGAAACCTGGTATGAGGTCTTATAGAGGGGATCGCCCCCTATTTAACGATATCTGAAACTACTGTATTTTTATGCAATTTGGTGGTGTTATGATTTTTTTGAAAGTCTGTAATTAATCAAAAATGAGGTTTTTCGTGAAATTACGAAAAATTTCTTATGAACCGTACAGCAAACAATTGGACGATCAAATAGAAGATCGAGAGACGCTTCTAATGATGTATAATACGAGTGGAATTAATTTTATTTAGATGTGTCAAAAATTAATTTTCTGCGGATAGCGCGCGGGCTTGTACGCACCGCTTAGGTAAACTCGGTTTGTGTTCCGAGGAGATTTCGACTATTGCTGTGTCGCGGATAATAAGAAGGTAGGTGTATGTGGTATCAATGGATTCGGGGCGA
>AP028429.1:0-76188 GCA_036509395.1 Antheraea yamamai | reverse complement strand
ACCAAAGCCTGTAAGAGAGCATACACTAGAGCGGATGCCCAGCGCGTTGCACGCTTGGGTCTAGAACTCGTAAGCCATCCGACCAATAGTCGAGTCTACTGGAGTCTGGCCAAAGCTGTGCAAGCCAATTTTTGTCATCCAACGATGCCACCGTTGAGGTACTCTGATGGGGCACTGGCCTACGAACCGCAGGAGAAAGCCACATTATTAGCTAATCTCTTTGCGGCTAATTCTCGGCTCGACGATCGAAACGCGCAACCGCCCACTATTCCTTGCTTCGGTGTCACTATGTCTGAATTAAAGTTCAGACAGCGTGACATTCTCAAACAACTGCGATCGCTCGATGTCCGGAAGGCTAGTGGTCCGGACGGTATCCCAGCGGTTGTAGTAAAAAAGTGTGCAGCCGAGTTGGCTCCAGTACTTACGCGCCTATACCGCCTGTCTTATCTTTCTGGTATCGTGCCTTGGGCTTGGAGGGAAGCCAACGTGCAACCGATTCCCAAGAAGGGGGATCGGTCTGATCCCAATAACTATCGCCCAATTGCCGTAACCTCAGTACTGTGCAAGATAATGGAGCGGATCATCAACAACCAGCTTGTCCGCTATCTCGAGGATCACTCGTTGATTAATGATCGGCAATATGGCTTTCGCCAAAACCGATCAACGGGTGATCTTCTGGCCTATGTACTGCACCGCTGGGGAGAGGCAATTGACAAACACGGCGAGGCCTTGGCAATTAGTCTCGACGTTGCCAAAGCCTTCGATAGGGTCTGGCACCGTGGTCTTCTGTCCAAGCTTCCGGCATACGGTCTCCCCGACAAGTTATGCAAATGGATCTCTGGCTTTCTACATGAGCGCAGAATTCGTGTCCTCGTCGATGGATGTGATTCGCAGCTCATGTCAGTAAATGCAGGAGTTCCTCAAGGCTCTGTACTTTCACCTACTCTGTTTCTTCTGCATATTAATGATATGTTGCCTTTAGGCCATATTCATTGCTATGCAGATGATAGCACCATCCATGGGTGCTACTACAGCAAGCCTTCTTGCAGTCGGGGTGACGCAGAAAAGAGACGACAAGAACTTGTGATTGAACTCGACCGGTCCTTGCATCTCATTTCAACATGGGGAGCAAGCAATTTGGTGGAGTTTAATGCAAACAAAACACAAGTATGCGCGTTTACCTGCAAAACATCTCCATTTACCCCTCTTCCTGCTCTCCAGAACGTCTCGCTCGCAATGCGAGATAGCCTCAATATCTTAGGTATAGATATTCGTAGCGACCTCAATCTCAGGGATTACATCGGGAGTGTCATCTCCACTGCATCTCGGAGACTCGGAATCCTGAACAGGGTGCGACGGTTTTTCACGCCTGATCAACTATACCTCCTTTATAAGGCACAAGTTCGGCCTTGTGTGGAATATTGTTCGCACCTCTGGGACGGTTCCGCCAAATACCTACTAGATGCCCTGGACAGGTTGCAGAGACGGGCTGTCCGCATTGTTAATGATTCAGACATTACACAATTTATAGAGCCGCTTCAGTTGCGTAGAGACATTGCCTCACTGAGCGTGTTCTACCGTCTGTATCATGGCGAGTGTTCTGAAGAGCTATTTAATTTAATCCCTTCCTCTCCTTTTCATACCCGAACCACGCGCGCTGGGCTTCGGAGCCATAGTTTTACGGTAAATCCTATCTGGGCACGAACTAAAAAGTTCGCAACCTCTTATCTCTGCCGTACCGTGAAGCTATGGAACAATCTCCCGGCCAGTGTGTTCCCTCCTTCCTATAATATGGGGTCCTTCAAGCGTAACGTGAAGAGACATTTATGCAAGCCGGCATGACAGCGGCGACCGGTGAGGGATGAGGGATAGCGTGTCTCTCGGTAGTCGCCGTTGTTCTTGGATTATACTGTGCTCACCATCAGGCACAGTACAGTCACTTTGCCGAGCTACGATAAAAAAAAAAAAAAAAAAAAAAAAAAAAAGACTTTGCTTACTAAATGTATTTGTAAACAATGGTATTCATTTGTTTGATCGATTCTGCCTATGTGCACCACATCGCTTGCCCTACTTCACGCATTGCTAAAGGCGTAGTGCTTATAAAATCAAAGTTTCTTAAAATTTAAATACAACTATTTTATATTAAGATATCGTAATATTTTCTAGATAAGAATCAAGTGTCTTAAAAAAATAAAACTATAAAATTTGTTCGATTTCTATCGTGTTGTTTTAACGTAATGCGCGGACAACAGCAGACCTCGTATCATTTTATTTATATGTATGAGGCATATCAGAACTTACCCAAGTTTTTGAATGAGACAGACATGCATGTGCTTACCTACTTTTCTGTCGTACTTAACTCGTCATTCAAATTCAAATATCTTTTGATAAAGCCAACAAATTTTAATGAAATAGAAATTAATGTTACTCAATGATATGTGTTATGATTTTATTATAAACTAGCTGACTCGTGCAACTTCGTCTGCACCAAATCGGTTATTACCGGTTTCAATTGTATTTTTAAACGCAAATAATCTTAAAAAACCTAAAACCCTATTGCAGCGTTATCCAGCACTTCCAATCGTGAATCCAAACTATCCAGGGACTCACTCAAACATATACCCAGTTGGTATGTGAGAAATCTTTTAAAATAAGCCTAGAATCTGTTCGCAGCATTACCTAAAGTAGTGTCATCAAAGTGAAGATCAAAACTAACTTACATATATTGCCGATAAATGTCTTCCCAGTACCCCTTGTAACTTCATCACGTAACATACTGTAAAAGTTGAACTTTATCTACATTAAATTTCCATTTTGTTTTAGTTGTTTGTTTTATAAGAATTTGTAAAGTATACGTGAAATCTGCATTCAATTTTAACTTGGTCACATTTATTTTACTTTTGACATACAAACCACCTTTTTACTGAGATACTGAACTTGGGATAATATACCTTTCTAACAGTGAAAGAATTTTTGAAATCGGACCAGTAGTAGGTACCAAGCATTCCTCGAAAACAAAACTTTACCACTCATTATAATATTAGTATAAATACAACATAGTAACTGCAAACAGTAGTCCGGTGAAGCTGTTAAGACCTTGCTAGGTCAATAGCGTGGTCAGTTCGAGAAAAAAAAAAATAACTGCATACACCTCAACTGATTTATTTTAATCTTAGATTCACAAACCTGAACCCAACTACTTCAAGACTCAACAACATTTAGAAAACTAATTTTATCAAATATCGAAACAACACACGTACTGATAGAACTCTAGTTGAGATTCATCTTCTACAATGCAATGTAACTATTATCTAGGTTTATGTTTTAGGAAAAAATCTTGTCACCTTTGTTTAGCAAACATTTTTTATACAATGAAATAAATGTAACAACATATAAGTGACGGTTTCGTTTACACATATTTTATGTGGTTGATAATTACGCATAGAAATGTCATATAGCCGTAGCTCAGTTATAACGTACTGGACATTATATGGTCCGCCGGAGCCGACGGTTCGAATCCTGGCGATTTTTTTTGGTATTTTTTTAAAGTAACTTAGGGAAATATAGCTTATCTTTTTAGCTAATCTGTCTGCTATATATAGCACAATGAAAATTTACCAAAATACGTCAAAAATTTCATTAACTACAAATTTTTGACTTTCGTCCGTTATCCTGGAGAATCCCTTGCGTTTTATGAGATAAAAAGTATTCTAGATGTAACCTTGTAATATTAGTTATCACTGTGCCAAATTTCGTCAAAATTGGTTCAGTACTTTCAGAGTGGTACGTGTTCAAAGGGACAGACAAACAGGCAGATCCTGGAGAATCCCTTGCGTTTTATGAGACAAAAAGTATCCTAGATGTAATCTCGTAATATTAGTTATCACTGTGCCAAGTTTCGTCAAAATCGGTTCAGTACTTTCAGAGTGATGCGTGTTCACAGGGACAGACAGACAGACAGACAGACAGACAGACAGACAGACAGACAAAAATTTTAAAAGGGTTATTTTTGGCTTCTATGTCGATAACAAAGTCTACCCCAATCAAAATTTTCAAAAAATATTTAATGTACAGATTTGACCTCGCTACAGTTTTATTATAGTACTAGCTGACCTGTGCAACTTCGTCTGCACCAAATCAGTTATCACCGGTTTCAATTGTATTTTTAAACGCGAAAAAATTTAATAAACCTTAAACCCGATTGCAACCACACTTACGGTTTCCAATTGTGAATCCAAACTATCAAGGGACTCGCTCAAACATATACCCAGATGATATGTGAGAAATCTTTTAAAATGAGCCTAGAACCCGTTCATAGTATCATCTACCGGATTGAATTAATCTATTGAAATTGAAATGAATCTATTGAAATCTATTGAATTAAGATAAAAGCTAACCTACATATATTGACGGTAATGTAAAAAAAATCTTGAGGGCTCTATAGACTTCCGGATGGAACGAAGTTCCTTTCCCAACAGATTTGGCGTTGTTACAGTTTTATTATAGTACTAGCTGACCCGTGCAACTTCGTCTGCACCAAATCGGTTATTACCGGTTTCAATTGTATTTTTAAACGCAAATAATCTTAAAAAACCTAAAACCCTATTGCAGCGTTATCCAGCACTTCCAATCGTGAATCCAAACTATCCAGGGACTCACTCAAACATATACCCAGTTGGTATGTGAGAAATCTTTTAAAATAAGCCTAGACTCTGTTCGCAGCATTACTACCTAAAGTAGTGTCATCAAAGTGAAGATCAAAACTAACTTACATATATTGCCGATAAATGTCTTCCCAGTACCCTTTGTAACTTCATCATGTAACATACTGTAAAAGTTGAACTTTATCTACATTAAATTTCCATTTTGTTTTAGTTGTTTGTTTTATAAGAATTTGTAAAGTATACGTGAAATCTGCATCCAATTTTAATTTGGTCACATTTATTTTACTTTTGACATACAAACCACCTTTTTTACTGAGATACTGAACTTGGGATAATATACCTTTCTAACAGTGAAAGAATTTTTGAAATCGGACCAGTAGTAGGTACCAAGCATTCCTCGAAAACAAAACTTTACCACTCATTATAATATTAGTATAAATACAACATAGTAACTGCAAACAGTAGTCCGGTGAAGCTGTTAAGACTTTGCTAGGTCAATAGCGTGGTCAGTTCGATAAAAAAAAAAGTAACTGCATACACCTCAACTGATTTATTTTAATTTTAGATTCACAAACCTGAACCCAACTACTTCAAGACTCAATAACATTTAGAAAACTAATTTTATCAAATATCGAAACAACACACGTACTGATAGAACTCTAGTTGAGATTCATCTTCTACAATGCAATGTAACTATTATCTAGGTTTTTTATACAATAAAATAAATGTAACAACATATAAGTGACAGTTTCGTTTATACGTATTTTTTTCATATGAGGTCGATAATTACGCATAGAAATGTCATATAGCCGTAGCTCAGTTATAACGTACTGGACATTATATGGTCCGCCGGAGCCGACGGTTCGAATCCCGGCGATTTTTTTTGGTATTTTTTTTTAAAGTAGCTTAGGGAAATATAGCTTATCTTTTTAGCTAATCTGTCTGCTATATATAGCACAATGAAAATTTACCAAAATCCGTCAAAAATTTCATTAACTACAAATTTTTGACTTTCGTCCGTTATCCTGGAGAATCCCTTGCGTTTTATGAGATAAAAAGTATTCTAGATGTAACCTTGTAATATTAGTCATCACTGTGCCAAATTTCGTCAAAATTGGTTCAGTACTTTCAGAGTGGTACGTGTTCAAAGGGACAGACAAACAGGCAGATCCTGGAGAATCCCTTGCGTTTTATGAGATAAAAAGTATCCTAAATGTAATCTCGTAATATTAGTTATCACTGTGCCAAGTTTCGTCAAAATCGGTTCAGTACTTTCAGAGTGATGCGTGTTCACAGGGACAGACAGACAGACAGACAGACAGACAGACAAAAATTGTAAAAAGATTATTTTTGGCTTCTATATCGATAACAAAGTCTACCCCGATAAAAATTTTCAAAAAATATTTAATGTACAGATTTGACCTTGCTACAGTTTTATTATAGTATAGATAGATAGATGTAGTGCTTTAGTAGTGAAGCGTGTACAAACAAATAGACAGACAGACATTCCTCACAATGATTGAACTGTATTCTATTATTTATTATTAGTCATTTGCAATTATTTTTTTACAAGAATCTGAAAATAGTTTAGTGTATTTAGTTTACTCTCAAATAAATTACTCTGAAATGTTACAAAAAGTAACTGATTTTATATCAAACAGTATTTGATTTTGAGAACTTTGGAAAATTACTATTTTTAATAGGTACAAAAATTTGAACGAATCCAAAAACATTTACGGTTAATTTTTTATTAGCGTTGTCTTGAACATAAATGACATCAAAATGTATTCCCATGTCTTTAAGTAGATCATAAGATATAATAAAATAGCCCTTCTGTTAATATCTTTTACGATCATAGACCTACCGAGGAATACAAATCACCAACGTTTCGCTTTAAAATAAACAACAAGTCAAACGCATATCATCGGTCTGATAGACCAATGTGCGGTTACGTGAAGGTTAAAGTGTATCATTTCCCAGTGATAACACGTTCTGAATTATAATTGACAAATTGATCAGGTTAGTCAACGAGGCCGAGTGTATGAGGAGTGTGGAGCACACGCACATCTCTCGCTTCACAACACTCTGTCCTTAGAGAGACACATACCAACACTTACAATTATACATTTTATTGAAATCGATTTTTATGTAATTAATTGCACGTACTCCATAAGAGCGCATAACATTGTTACCAACAATATAAATATGTGTTCATTAAATGAGGACTATACGGAGTCAGGAGAAACGGGAATACTCTTAGAAGCAGAGTCACGTGACAGCCCCGGAGCGAGGGCGCACCTCAAGTCCTACAGCTACGAAGAGGCTTTAAATTTATCTGGTAAGCTTACTAACATTTGGACTCCAACACACACAGCACTCCTTCCACTTGCCACATGTTGTTTGTTGCATGAATAACCCGAAAAAATACATTTTCACCTACCTACACATACAAAAGAGTCATGCATACAAAGCTTTCTCTCACAATCACTCTTGTAAATTTTCAGTAAAATATTAGTGTTTTCATGCATGCTGAAGGTGATAGATAGATAGTAACCTTTCGCTTTAGGTTTATGATTACCTCACATCGCGCTTAAGTTTTAAGTGTTAAGTTATTGTTACTATTAAAAAAATATTGGTGATTAATGTATTGAATAGACATTATTATAACACGATTTTCAGAAATAGTCCTATTTGTTATAATTTTATAAACGTTAAGTCTGCTATGATTCGAACATATTAAACAAAAATATTAAAATACTAGCTGACCCGTGCAACTTCGTCTGCACCAAATCGGTTATCACAGGTGTCAATTTTATTTTTAAACGCGAAAAATTTTAATAAATCTAAAACCTTATTGCAGCCACACCTATGGTTTCCAATTGTGAATCCAAACTATCAAGGGACTCACTCAAACATATACCCAGATGGTATGTGGTGTGGTTTTAAAATAAGCCTACAACCCGTTCGTAGCATCATCTACCGGGTTCCATTAAAATAAAAACTAACCTACATATATTGGCGGTAATGTGAAAAAAGCTTTAGCGGTCTATGGACCCCAAGGTTCTAACGAAGTTCCATTCCCTTTTTTGTAGAAGTTTACTATACAGTCAGTAGAGTTTACATTATAAAATATCAAGTTGATAGAGTTAAATTGTAAATTAAACGATAAAATATATTCATAAAATAAATAATGATAAATGAAACACTGAATGATATCATAACTATTTTCAACTTGTATTAAAACTTTTTCACACTCCATTGTATTGAAGAAAAAAATAAATATTAAAAAGATATGAGCACGATGCGTCAAATGTCACTTGCCTGTAACTATTTGTCTAAGAGCTAGGAACGGTTCCGACAAAGAACTTCAATAAGCTAGTTTTTTATATATCTTTATGTTCTTCCGAACAGCGTGCGGACTACCTGGCTGCCGGTAAACGTTGCGTTTATTAGTGCATATCGCACCTTTACAGGCAAAAAATATTGATTTTTATATAATTTTTGAATGTTTTGTTTTTTACTAACTTTGAAACGCCACTAAAACATGAAATTATTATTGCCAGACATTTTTGTTATTAACAATAATGTTGATTTAGAACGCTCATCAAAGTATTCCTTCTAATGCGAGTAACAGCTATTTTTAAATACTGAGCATACATCCAAGTTGATAAAATATTAATAGGAGCACCTTCGGAGGATCCTTCTTTATCTAAAATATCAGCGCTTTCATTCCCAGTTATGCCTATATGAGAAGGGATCCATTGTAAAACAAATACTTTGTTCTTTGCTTTGAAATCTAGTAATTGCTTCAAAATAATGTAGGCTATTGGTATTCCTCGAAAATTCGAGGTACATCAAGCTACGTGTTGAAGAGCACATTTTGAATCGGATAAAATAACAATCTTAATGGACTCAGTTGATTGTGCAAATGATAAGGCCTCTATAATTGCTATCAATTCAGTGTGCATAATTTTCATCAATTTGAAATTTCATAAAAGTTATGGAATTTGACTCAAAAAATGCGGCTCCTAAATAATTATAATTAATATAAATATAATTATGAATGGTAATTACCAGCTTTAGATCCGTCAGTGTATATTTTAACAAAATTTTGATAATATTTATTTATATATTGGAAGACAATTTTTTTATTTTAAGGAATATCATATTGACGCTTTGGCTTCCAAATACCATCTACATTTATTTTAATTATATTGTGCAAATCAATGTTATCGACCCAGGTGTGCAAAGTGAACATTTCATGTTTTATACTTGTTTGAATTGGAGTATTTTTATATTGAGAAAAAATAGAAACTAATAATGGTTTTTTTCTGTTACGCCAATAAAGTGATTGGAAAGAGATGGACATTTCTTCTAATACATTAGTTAGTTCGTTTTTTTCGAATGACTTAAATTTAAATAGAATTTTGCCAGCTAAATATTGTCTCCTAAGATGTAACGAACATATGCTCAATTCGCTTTCCATAACATGGATTGTAGTACTTTTAATGAAACCCCCGATAATTCTCATGGCCTAGTTTTGGACTTTTTCAAGTTTATAGAGGTTAACCTGAGCACTACTATCATAAAGATAGCTCGCATAGTCAATTCGAATGCGTGTAATATTGTATAAACGAACTAAATGTTATGGATGAACACCCCAATTAAAACTGGCTAATGCTTTGAAAACGTTTAGAAACTTAGAGCTAGATCCTGCAACTGCATTGATATGCTTACCCCATTTTATGTATGATAAAGATAGCGATAATTGTGGAAGCGCCTGTTATAGACGCATGTATTCAAGATGACGTCAGTTTCAAGTCATATGTCTACGTTTATAGTTGTTTTTCAGTGTTTACGGTGAAACCTTAATATTGTAATGGTATATAAAATGAAATATATTCTTTGCAATGGAAAAAATAAAATGGTTTGAAATGAATTATTTTATTTATAAAGAATATCATCGGACACATTATTGTCAATAACAAAATTGTCTGGCAGTGATAAACTCATGTTTGAATAGTGTTAATTAGTAACCGGTTTTTTTTTTTCCTAGAATTATTTATATATCAAAATTTTAACCTGTAAAGGTGTGA
This sequence comes from Antheraea yamamai, assembly GCA_036509395.1. Lineage (NCBI taxonomy): Eukaryota > Metazoa > Arthropoda > Insecta > Lepidoptera > Saturniidae > Antheraea > Antheraea yamamai. The sequence goes on along the minus strand of AP028429.1, from coordinate 66,428 downwards.
TGCGCATTAAAAAATACAACGTTAACCGGCTACCAGGTATCCCGAATCCTGTTTGGAAGGCCTTATATATCTTCATATTAAAGAACCAGCTTTTCTAAAATTCTCGTTCTTCCAACATTGCTGGCTCTTGTACTAAGGTGTCGCAAAAAAGTCTAGTTACATTAACTACAATTTTTTGTCTTTCGTTATCCTGGAGAACCCCTTGCGTTTTATGGGACAAAAAGTATCCTAAATGTAACCTTGGAATATTAGTTATTATTGTGTCAAGTTTCGTTAAAATCGGTTCAGTACTTTCAGCGTGATGCGTGTTCACAGGGACAGAAAGACAGACAGACAGACAGACAGACAGACAGACAGACAGACAAAAATTGTATAAAGATTATTTTTGGCTTCTATATCGATAACAAAGTCTACCCCGATCAAAATTTTCAAAAAATATTTAATGTACAGATTTAACCTTGCTACAGTTTTATTATAGTATAGATGTATCTCATACAAATGAATTATTGAAGTAAGCATTCTCTATCCAACAATCGTAGAAGAAACTTACCTAAACGAGGATTAGTTAGCTCGTATTATGCATAGATGTCATTTTTTGTAAATTTGTGAACTAAATAATATTTTCATGGCTTAGTAAATGGAAAAAGGAAGTACTGTGATTGCTTAAAACAAACATTCTTCAAATTAGTACACAAAAACGATCTAGTCATAAATCGACCTCCTACTGAGAGTGCAATTCGGCACTCCTTGTTGAGAGAAACTAAACACTACGTTACTTAAGATAATTGGATCCTATATACAATGTTTTGATGGTTCCATTATAAAAGTATGTTAGTCTTGAGACGAATTTGTTAGCGATATAATGTATTTGAGTGACGCAGACGAGATGTTATATCTCACAGTTCTGGTTGCTAAATATATAATTTCATTTCAGGTGAGGGCGTTTACAACCAGGGCTTATTGCTAGCTTGTTTCATGGTTATTGTAGCGATGGGCATCGACATATTCGGATTGGGCATCATCGTGACGGCTGCCACCTGCGACCTCGGCATGAATCTCACTCAGATCGGAATCCTCTCATCGATGCCTTTCGCTGGTAACTAAAATTATCCTTAATATTCAACCACCAAACAGTTGTAACAACACTTATGAAATTTATTTGATTCTGATAAAAATCTGTTAATGCCAAAGCTCGAGAAAATCGGATCCTACATGTGTTTTAATCACATTGACAATTATGACGCTACATTAATAGATACAATGACGGGCACATGGAACCGCGGTATGCTGTTAGTTCTAATTAATCATAACTATATTGTTGCAATCATAACTAAATTATGTATGTGAAGATTCTTAGACAGCTTCTATGACTTTGATGAACTGTAGATATCTAAGCAGCAATTGAACATTATTTAAATACTTATGATTAGTACATTGCATTAGCGCGAAGCCGGGCCTTGTCACTAGTAAAATCGTAGCGGAAACTGTGGTATCTCTAGTTACATGAAATACACGTAACGAGTGTATATACATCATGCATCGTCTTATAAATGCCTTCTTTGATGTTTACCGGTTATAGCTTTTCATCAAGATCTCATCTGACACTGAGTGTTGATGTGACCCATAGGTGTTCGGCAACTAATTATCAAATAGCCGTAGTCAAATGCACTACTGTAAACTAAATTGTTATTTATTAACATAAATTAAATTATTATTTATTTTAGGCATAATATTGATGTCGTACCCGTGGGGCTACCTGTCGGACACGCGCGGCCGCCGGCTGGTGCTGCTGTACGCGATGTGCGGCAGCTTCCTGAGCGCTGTGCTAAGCAGCCTCGCGCCCTCCTGGCACATACTCGCCGCGCTACGCTTCGTCAGCTCTGCTCTGTGAGTTCAATACTACTTCAACGTTTCTCTTTTATTGCCACCATATATTTTCCTAAGCAAAAAACTGCATATCCTATCGATTATATTTATTATCAATACTAGCATTTAATGACGTAATGAAAAAAACTAAATGTCTATTGTATTTGTTTGTGTGTCGGATATAAATACAAATATCTTTATTTTCTAAAACATTTCACATATAGCCTTAACTATGGCCCCAAACTAGGCAATGCCTGTCTCATGGAAGCCTAATGCCTGATTACAAATTGCCTTTAATAGATGGTGGCGCGTATTGGCTTATAATATTTAGAAGAATTTAAATTACATTTTAAGAATTAAAGTTAAGTCAAAGAAGAAACAAAGATCATATAATAACTAAATAAATGTTAAAGTGTGAAAAAGGGTGTATGTAGTTATGATCAGTGTATGTGTAAAAGTGAGTATACGTGTCTGCGCTCGTATCATAGATATGTATAATTATCGGAATGCTAATAGAGTACTTTAAGTACATTTTCCGTCTGTTCATAGGAAATGTTATGAAGCCATCGTTTGGTGGCAGTTTTCAGATGGTAGTGTGAGCAACGTATGAAGTTGTAAATCGTCCACGATTTTAACAACTTTACTGTACACATGTGGACTAAGAAATCTAGACATTCTTTGAGCAAAGGATTATTTAGCAGCTGGAATAGGCACGTTAAATATGCGTTTTGTAGCAAAGTGTTAAGATTATTCTCAGACTTTCATTAGCTGAGATAAAGATTTCGTCCCAATCTCGCCCTTTGAATATAACTGCTGTGTCATCAGCATAACAGATAAGTTCTGGATTCGGAATATCGGTTCTGTGTAAATTGTCCATATATAGTAAAAAGTGTCGGCTCCAGAATACTACCTTGAAGCACGCCAAAGCAGATAGTTAAGGGATTGCTTGCTTATGTAATCACCAATTCCGACTCATTGGCGGCGGTCAGTAAGATAACTGTGAAACGAGTCCAAAGCAAGCCCTCTAATACCAATAGTTTCCAGTTTTGTTAGTAAAATAGGCATAGAAATAGTGTCAAACGCCTTGGCAAGATCAAGGGATACACCTACACAGCGGTTACTAGTGTCAAAATTTTGTGATATCAAATTTATTAAGAGTTCCATTGCTTGTTCTGTGGATTTACCGGGTCTAAAACCGTGTTGTCGTTCAGATAATAGAGAGTGTTTTTCTAAATAATTTAATAGTCTCTTATTTATTATTTTCTCTAGCAGTTTTGAGAAGACACTAAGTAATGATATAGGTCTGTAATTTTCAGGACGGTCTTTGGCTCCATTTTTGTGAATAGGAGTTATTACTGCTCAGATTGAAAATATGGGTCAGTGGTTTGAGGATGTAATCCTTAACATCCTTAACACTTAAATCCATCAAGCCCTGGAGCACTGTCTTTTTTTAGCATACATATATTATTGTACACTTCGATTTCATTCGTTGCATGTAGAAATAAAGAATTATATCCCATAGTTCGTTTCGGTATTCGGGAACAGGGATTTTGCTCAGATGTGCCTAATTCATCCAGTCCAGTAAACACCTTCCGATCGATGCGAAATGACCATTATAGGTATTTAAGGAATCTTGCGGACAATTCAATTCCAGCAGTAGTAGATTATTTGAGAAGTAAAATGTTTTTATTAAAAACATTTTTCATTTTCTCTAGATAGGATCTTGCAGTCTGTTACCTAAATATAAGATTTTTTTTTTTCGCACTGATTACGCTATTGGCCTAGCAAGGTCTTAACAGCTTCACCGGACTACAAAAAATATAAGAGTTATTATAGAGTACGTACATTACAGTATGTGTGTTTACATACATACAGTGCCTTACTCTGATTTCCCTTATTAAGTTCACCAGCGTAGGACTATTCACAAGAGCTGGATTTCTCAACGAAATATAACGGCAGGCAGGTTTGTACTGTGATAGACGCTTTCTGTGACACGGGTACATAGTGATAACGAGCGTCTCATACCGTACCGTCAAAATTATACTTATATTCTAACTTAAAAAATAACATTATTTATTTCATACCCTCTTTGAGGCTTATGTGAAAGAACTATATAAGTTATAGAAATAATTATTTGTAAAGTTAAATATCAGAAAAGTAGATGCTAGTAGCTGTGTATGAGATCGCATCGGTTGGTGTAGGTCGAGCGCGGGAGAGTCGGCCACGTACGCGCTGCTCGGCGAGTGCTGCACCGCGAGGGTCCGCACGCGTTACATGCTGCTCATCACCAGCGCTCTCATGCTCACACCGACTCTCTACTACGGTACACACCCGATACACACACACATAGAGAGAGAGTGGACAGAGAGAGCAGTAAGCTCTACTCTTTGACGTTAATGTTCTCTTATAGAGAACACGTCTTAATGAAATAATTTTAATAAACGTTTATACTATACAGAAGTAATTGTACATGTAGCGCACTAAATATGTCCAGAATGAAGAACAAAAAATACTATGACTGACCAAAAATGAACTTATTGTTTCTTCCTTAGGTTCAACATAAATTTTCATATGAGTAAACAAATTTTAAAACATTTTAGCCACTCATCTGTCCCCGTGACTCCAAGGTCCTTACATGATTTTTTATACTTCAATAGTCTGTTCTCGTGTTGAAAATCATTGACAATATAAATAAATCATGATTATTCAATACAGAAAGAATTCGCATAGTGCCAGGTCGAATAATATGTACGATGATCCATATTATCTACGGTTTCTCTTTCAAAAATTCGTTTGCTCACATAAAAAGTTCAATTTATAAATGTCGTAGAAAGATTTTAAATTTTCTTAATGTAAGTGACCAGATTCGCAAATATTTGTACGACATATAGACATTATGCAGTCGCAACAGTTCAAAGAATTGTATTATTTGTCAATAAAAGTAACTGATGATGTATATCTCCAATATAAACAATTTTATATCGCAATTTGTAATTTTTGACTTTTCAGTAACGGGATACCTCATTATGAAAATGGATTTTTCTGTGCATATTTTGGGAATAGTTTATCGTCCCTGGAGGCTCTTGACGTTGATCATGGCGATGCCGCTAGGTATCAGTGCCCTTTTGCTTTGCTTCTTCAGAGAGAGTCCAAAGTTTCTGGCAAATGTGGGGAAAATAGACGAGGCCGTGGAGGTCTTAAAATATATCTACGAGGTGAATAGAAATAAGAAGCCGGATAAAGAATACCCTGTAAGTTATACACTATCTCAGATATGGTATACAATACAGAAATGTAACAGTTACCGTGATTGCTAACTTTGAGAGAAGTCAAACACTGGGTTCACAAATTTATAGTGATTACTAATGTATGTCATTACAAATTATATTTAGAACTAGCTGTACCCGCAGCTCCGCACGCGTTATTTTTAAATTATATTAAGGAATTATAAAATTGTAAGACCATGTACAATTATAGAAATGCTCTTTAAAAACAATTGTAAGTACGACATGCACGCTACTTACAGCAACATTAACGTGTACATCAGATATATAAGTACTAACAGCGTGCCAAATGAGGTTTGTCATGAGCACCATATTTGGAACCTCAACCCACCATATAACTACCTCAGTGCTCACTTACACTGTATAAGGAACTAATGAAACAATAACTTAAAATATTATTATAAAGATTTACATTTACATAATATACATTACCATAGTAATTAAGATTTTGTGACTATACAAAAGCTAAACGATTGTCTGTTCCGCAAGAAATTGTATTATGGAACTTTTTATGTAATACGTTTATAATCTAAGATCTTACTAGGAAGAACTCTATATCATTAAAGTTATTAATAATTATAATGTCGAATTGTCAACAATAAGCTGATAATTATTTCTCTTATTAAAAATAAAGAATGAGTTGAAATCTAGCTAACTTTCATGCAAACAAAGTCGCGGGTAACAGCTAGTCTAAAATAAAATAACCCCAATTACTTTTTATAAGGTTCGCTATATACCAATGAAAGTCCCATGAAAATCGGTCTAATCGCTCGTTTTGGCGATAGCATAGCGGGCGAAACCACGATTAACAGCTAGTCTAAATTAAAATAAATTAAACTACTTTTTATAAGGTCAGCTATCTGCCAGTGAAAGTCCCGTGAAAATCGGTTTAACCGTTTTGGAGAAAGCACTGTGGACGGAGCCACGGTTAACAGCTAGTATAAACTAAAATTGCCTATATTACTTTTTATAAAGTCAGCTATCTGCCAGTAAGTCTCGTGAAAACCGGTCTAACCGTTTTGGAGATAGTACTGCGGACGAGGCCACAGTTAACAGCTAGTATACACTAAAATTGCTTGAATTACATTTTATAAGAATAGATATCTCTGTAAATAAAAGTTTCGTGAAGATCGGTCTAACTGTTTTGAAGATAGTACTGCGGGCGAAGCCACGGTTAACAGCTAGTGGTTGCGCCGCTTTATGTATATTTGAAAATTCCCGCATTATGGATTAAATCACGCCACTTTGAAGCCCGACCAATTAATTGCGATCAGATTACGCCACCCGCCCTGCTTCCCTTTAACTATGGCACATGCTTATATAAGGTGCGCGACGTCCGCGCCGCCAGTGTTCGTTTGCTATCGTCAGTGTTGTTTGCGCGCCGCAACGAGATTGTTGTGACCGCGCCGCATGCTAATAGTTTGAATTTTCGCCTGTTCGAGTGAGGAATAAACGCATCGCTACATACGTGCCGACATATATTATAAACAATAAGTGTTGTGTGGGAGAGAACTTAGTGAAAGAAACGAGAATCACCTAGCCGGCTAGCCACGTGGAGACTGCAGCGCCGCGAGGTATGTGCCAAGTTTCCTTCCTACCCTTGTCTCCCTCTTCGTAGCTGATCGCAATAGTTGAATATCAAATATAGCAACCCCGCAAATACAGTCCACTTAAATTTAGCATAGAACGCCCCGCATGCACCCCACGGTGACGTCGTCATCGCCGCGGCGTCACCAGCTAGTTTAAATTAAAATAAACTAAATTACTTTTTATAAGGTCAGCTATCTGCTAGTGAAAGTTCCGTGGAAATCGGTTCAACCGTTTTGGAGATAGTACTACAGACGAAGTCACGGTTCACAGCTAGTCTACATTAGAGTAGCCTAAGTAATCCGCTGTAATTTTAGCTACCTCCCATTGAAATTCCCCTCAAAATCGGTCCAGCCGTTTCGGAGATTACCCGGAACAAACAGACAGACAGATCGACAAAAATTTTAAAAAGTGCATTTTTGTTATCAGTTGCGTATATAGTTTCACACCCAATCAGTAAAAAAGTGTTATTTTGATATTACATACAGACACTTCATTTTTATTATATGTATAGAACAGACTAGCTGACCCGTGCAACTTCGTCTGCAACAAATCGGTTCTCACCGGTTTCATTTGTATTTTTAAACGCGAAATATTTTTAATAAACTTAAAACCCGATTGCTCCCACACCTACCGTTTCCAATTGTGAATTCAAATTATGAAGGGACGCACTCAAACATATACCCAGATGGTATGTGAGAAATCTTTTAAAATAAGCCTAGAACCCATTCGTAGCATCATCTACCGGGTTCAATTAAAATAAAAACTAACCTACATATATTGGCGGTAATGAAAAAAAAGCTTGAGGGGTCTATGCGCCCGGTAGGAATGAAGTTCCTTTCCCTTTTTTGTAGACGTTTACTATAGAGTCAGTATAATTTACATTATAGAATATCAAATTGATACAGTTAAATTGTAAATTAAACGATAAAATATATTTATAAAATAAATAATGATACATTAAACACTGAATGATCTGGGATAATCAAGTTAATAAAAGTTAATACATCAGTAGGTAATCCATGAGTTGGTTTGCTATTGAAATGAAAATTTTATGTATGTATATGTTATATACACTCTCTCTTTTTCTCTTTCACTACATTTGAACGTAGACAATACGTAAAAATAAAATTTAATAATCATCTCTACCACTTAGTTTATCATAACTATCTTCAATTTGTATTAAAACTTTTTCACACTCATTGTATTGAAGAAAAATATAAATATGAAAAAGATATGAGCATCGCGTCGACGCATCAACTGTCACTTGCCTGTAACTATTCATCTAAGAGCTAGCTACTGTTTCGAGAGCAAATTTTAATAAGCCAGCTTTTTATATATCTTTTTGTCCTTCCGAACATCGTGCGGACTACCTGGCTGCCGGTAAATGTTGCGTTTATTAGTGCATATCGCACCTCTACAGGCAAAAATATTGATTTTTAAATGATTTTAGAATGTTTTGTTTTTCACTAACTTTGAAACGCCACTAAAACATGAAATTATTATTGCCAGACATTTTTATTATTAATAATAACGTGCCCGATGTTATTATTTGTAAATAGAGAAAGTATGTTCAAACCATGTTAAGATAGCTGTAATTTTTATTATTATTTTATTTAAACATTAAAGAGGGTAAATTAAAAATAATATACAGTGGTGGTCGTATAATTAGAAACACTACCAACGGTCCTTGACATTATGTAAGATACTTCACCGCAATCGTTTTTATTTTGAAAATAAACAATAAATAGAACAACAATATGTTCAACGATTTATCATGTATTAGAAAAACAATATAAATCCCACTACACAAGTGCAGTTTCAATATTACATTACGGACAAACATTTAAATTAGTTTTAAGGTATTAACAATAATGGACAACTAATTAGAAACAAAAACTAAAAAATATAAAAACATTTTTTTTTAAGTATTAGTAATTAGTATTGTTATTTACGAAATAGCTACTATTCACGGCCTGCCAATAGTTATAAGTAATATTTAGTGGCGTATCCTGTTTAATAACAACACTGCAAGGACGTGGCACAGATTCAATCAATTTCATACATTTTTCTAGGGGGATTGAATTCCATGCTTCAACAAATGCTTCATATAATTCGTTGTGACTGGTGTTACGTTTGTTTCAGACTTTCTTTTTATCAATATACCAGAGATTTCCATCGGATTTAAATCCGGACTATTTTTTTTAATGTCAAAAGCAGGCAAACAAACAGATGGGTCACCTGATGTTAAGTGATCACCACCGTCCATAGAAACTAGCAACACCAGGAGAGTCGCAAGTGCGTTGCCAGCCTGTGTTTGGGGGAGGGGTAGGGAAAGGAGAAATGGGAAGGGAAAGGGGGAAAGGAGGTGGGTCTCCGGCGCTCTCACTGACCGAACGAAACGCAACAATGCAAGCACTGTTACTTCACGTCGGTGTTCTGTGAGAGGGTGGTACTACCCCGGGCGAGCCGACCCATTCATGCTGAAACTAGTAATAGCTACAGCATGGCTCTACCTTCTATTTGCTGGCCAGTCTAAAACGGATATACGCTATTCGCTAAGGAAACATTTGACGCTATTGGCCGTGTGCTTAGGATCATTGTCATGCTGAAAGATCCAGGTTACAGCCAAATGATTGTCCGAGTAGAGAATCATTGTGTGCTCTAAGATATTTTTGTATTGCCATTGATCCATAGTACCTTCAATCTTCCGAACGGGTCCACCTCTACATCTAGAAAAACGCCCCCAAATGTTAACCCCCCTTTAATGTTACCGCCAACGTGCTTGACTATACTCCTTGTGTATTTATAATTAAAAGCATTGTTTACAGGATAAATTTACCATATTTATTTTTGTTTCATCTGAAAATAACACTTTTTTCCAGTCTCGTCCATTTAACATATTTTTTAACATATTTTTTAGCGAATAATAATCGCTTCTCTCAGCGTTGCTTGGTAAGAAGCGGTGCCTTTCGAGAGATTCTTCCAAACAATTTAGTTTCCACTAATCTTCGGCGTATCAGCCTTGACGAGATGTTTCTCGGGTCATTAGGCGAAAAAACTTCATTTTTAATCTGGTTGGAACCTTTAATTGGGTCTTTTTTAGTAACACGAACAATTAGCGTATCTTCTCTGGGTTTTTCTAAGAACATTTTCAACACTTCCATGTGTTTCATAATGATCGATTGCATTAAAAACTTTCTTAACAGAACAATTTAAATGCCTAGTTGACGCGTCACAGCTTTTATTTTTGCCCACTTTGAACAAAATAAAATTCAGATTAAATTTTGAATTGCCGTCAAAATAATAGAAAAAGCCAAGAAAGAAATTTTATTCGCCAATTTAAAAAAAAGAACGAGCTATGGATGCTTTTTTAAAATGTTTCTTATTAGGCGTCCAAGCGGCCAGTAACAGAAAATAAACTCCTACATGTGTAAGACTCATTTTGTAACTAAAAGAAAGATATTTTTTATATTAAGTCTTTACCTATGAAATTGCCGTTTTGTATGAAAAAATATAAACGAATTTTTTTCATGTACTTTTAACTTGCCCTTCTTAAAGAAATCAGCTGGACGGGAGGCAACAAATTCTTCAAAGGCATTTTGCACTGCCTCTCGGGTATTGAATTTTTTTTCCCGCCAAGGAGTTATCCAAATTCTGAAAAAAGTAGTAGTCTGTAGGCGCAAGGTCTGGTGAGTAGGGCGGATGACGGAGAACTTCCAACCCCAGTTCTTGCAACATGGAGACCGTCTGTTGTGCAGTATGAGGTCGCGCGTTGTCGTGCAGGAGCAGCGGAGAAGAGCGATAGACCAATGCTGGTTGGAGATGTGTCAGCATCTCCATCATTGTGTTCAGTTCTTCACAGTACACATCTGCAGTAATGCTCTCCCCGTTTGGTAAAATGCTGTGATCAATCACACCGGCGCTAGACCACCAAACAGTGACCATCACTTTTCCTAGGGGTAAATTTTCGTTTAGGGCATTGTTTAGGTGCTGAACCCGGATCCAACCAACTTGCTGAGCGCTTGCGGTTATCAAACAGAATCCATTTTTCATCGCAGGTAACAATGCGGTTCAAAATTCCTTCATTTGTGTGTCTGTTGAGCAGTGCAAGGCACGTCTCGACGCGTACTTCACGCTGGCGATCATTGAGTTCGTGGGGCACCCATTTGTCAAGGTTTTTTACCTTGCCAATTTGACGCAAATGGACCAATATTGTTTTGACGCTAACGTCGAAAGCTGCTGCTAATTCAGCCGTAGATTGTGTATCATCAGCTTCCACAATCGCCTTTAATTCGTCATTGTCGACCAAAGTCTTCGGACGACCGCCAGGTTCATTTTTCAGGTCGAAATTCCCAGAACGGAAGCAAGCAAACCAATAACAGGTGGTGCGTTGGTTTGTAGTGTTAGCTCCGTAAACGTCGTTGATGTTGCGTGCCGCTTGTGCCGCGTTGCTGCCACGACGGTACTCATATTCCATAATTACTCGAATTTTTAACGTATCCATGATGACAAAAAATATTGAAATGCGGGGAAAATGTAACACTAATCAATAAACAAATGACTACTTTTGGAAAAAGAATTCCATGTTTTTAAAATAAAATTAATTTGAAATTAGAATTCTTAGCCAAACAAAAATTAATTTGATTTGAAATGGCTAGTACTGCAGAACGGCAATTTCATAGGTATAGATCTATTATTTTATACATTTAATAAGTTTTTTATTTGAGTGGCTATATTATTGCATGATTATTAATTATTGAATGTGTATATTTTTACGAACATTTGTAGGTTGAAGTTATACTTTCTTTATTCATAAGAAGTGTTTTTAATTATATGATCACCACTGTATATAGAATAACTTAGCTATAAGGCTATAGATTAGCGCAACACTGGCTGTATGATAAAGATAGCGATAATTGTGGCAGCGCCTGTTATAGACACCTGTATTCAAGATGGCGTCAGTCCCAAATCATATGTTTACGTTTATCGTTGTGTTTTCATTGAATCTTATATATATGAAATCTTAATATCATAATGGTTAATAAAATGAAATATGTTATTTGCAATGGAAAAAATAAAATAGTTTGAAAATAATTATTTTTATTTATAAAGAATATGATCGGGCACATTATTGCCAATAACAAAATTGTCTGTTACCTAAAATTATTTAAAAACCAATATTTTTACCTGTAAATGTGTAAGCGCATTAATAAACACAAAGTTTACCGGCAACCAGGTATCCTGAACCTTGTTTGGAAGAACATAAAGAAATATATATTAAAGAACCAGCTTTTCTAAAATTTTAGTTCTTTCAACGTGATGGCTCTTGTTAACTAAGGTGTCGCATAAAAGTCTTGTTACATTTTTTTCGGTCTAGCTTCCATCCGCTATTCCAGTATAGCTTAAATTTATAGCTAATCTATCTGCCATACATAGCACAAAGAAAATTTACCAAAATCCGTCAAGAATTTCACTAACTACAAATTTTTAGCTTTGTTTCGTTATTCTGGAGAACTCCTTGCCTTTTATGGGACAAAAGTATCCAAAATGTAACCTTGTAGTATTAGTTATCACTGTCGCAAGTTTTGAAAAATCGATTCAGTACTTTCAGAGTCATGCGTGTTCACAGGGACAGACAGACAGACAAAAATTGTAAAAGGATTATTTTTGGCTTCTATATCGATAACAAAGTCTACCCCGATAAAAATTTTCAAAAAATATCCAATGTACAGATTTGACCTTGCTACAGTTTTATTATAGTATAGATAGATATTTGTTCTAGCATGTTAGTAGTAAATTGAGCTAAACGATGAAAGACAGCTTTTCGAATTAATAAATAATGTGAACATATCTATTGGCTACCAAACGGCGTTTTAAATAATTAATTGTAACGATTCAAATTTCTTATAAACTCGGCTTTCAAATGGTCTAAAATATTTAACGGATTCCGGACGCAATAATAAAATGAAACCCTGATTTTGTTGAATATTTTTTTCAGGTTAAACGAATTCTGTTAGAGAACGGCAGTAAAAAGGAAGCAGTCGTGTTCTCTGTCCGGTCTCTCTGGATGCAAATCGCTCCTCTGTTCGAGAGGCCGTTACTCGGGCGCACCCTGCTGCTTTATTATCTTACGTTTGTTGCTTACATTGCGTGAGTGAGATCTCGTTTCAATATTACAGTTTTTTAATGTCTTGCTCTCAGATAAGTGTAAATTATTATAATTGTGTATATTTATATATTTTTTTTATATTTTATTTATATTTTTTGTGCCAAAGTTTGCATGACGCAACTATTTTACAGTAACAACAGTTTCGCGATAATCTTACCAACAATATTCAATGTGTTCTTCACATCGTACGCGGCGAGTTCCACAGACGCGGACACTTCGTTCTGTAAGTTGTTTCGCGACGCCAATGCTACGGCTGAGCTGTCGGACGCGTCCTACTCTAGCAGTACTTTCTCCGGCGAGGTAAGCGATCCCACTTCATTTTATTACTCACTGTTTTTGAAGTGAAAACTTCTTTAGGCGCGTTGAGTGACATTTGTGGCAGGAGATAAATTTATAATTTAGCGTCATGACATGCTACGTCATCGGTTACCGGTAGTACTGCGCATGCGCGGCTTGCGTCATACTAGCGACGCGTAGTCACACATGTCAGCTATTATGATAAATATTATATAAAAAATATATTGGTACTTGTGTATTACATACACCGCGCTCGCCGACCGCTACCGCAGCCAGCTCGTGTTATTTTTTTGCAAGTTTAACCTAACAAAACCAAAATAAAAGAGCAATTAATCGAGAAAAAAAAGGAAAATCTATCTTAAACTCTATATCAACCCATGTTCCACCTAAAAGTCTTTTAAAGGGCTGCATTAGAAATTGGCGTCTTGGTATAAAGATTGACGGAGATGGGAGCAGCGGGGGAAGGGGTGATTTCCCCTCCCCGTGGAAAGTCATAGTTACTATAAATTTATAATCAAAGTATTGAGGTTATGTGTAATTTCCGAACAGTCATTGGTAATTTTGTATATTACTAACTTGATGATTTTTAAGTTAAAACAAAACATTTTCGTCTCGGTTTGGTTAGGTTAGGCTAGATTTGCGAAAAAAATAACGCGAGCAGGCCACGATAGCATTTAATACACAAGTACCAATATATTTTTTAAAATAAATGTGACATCACTGCAACATTCCCATAAACGTACAGGGTCTTTCATTAAGCGCTTCCTATCTTTAAATTTCAATAAACTAAAATCTGTGAGAGATATCATCGAAAGTTTGTATTCGTTGAAATGCCTATCGATGACATTATGTATGGAATATAACATCGTGCAAATATCATCCACGCATTCGTTAGGTGGCACGCATCCGAAGAGTCCAATTTTCTATCACTTTAGCACATAAATCAGGCTAAATTTGACCGATGGCATGGGTTATGTTTACTTTGAGGGTCGCTGTGGTTTATGGTTTATTCGCATAGACCTGCGACTTAAGAAAACCCCATACGAAAAATGTAATGGGGTCAAATCGCACGATCTCGGTGGCCAGTTCACATCACCTCCACGTGAGATGACCATGCCTTTAAACCGATCGTGTAGAATCTTTTATGTGGTATGTGCTGTGTGGCACGTAGCGCCGACCTGTTGAAACCACATATAGTTTGTATCCATATCGTCCAATTCAGGCCAAAACAAGTTGGTAATCATCGACCTATACCGCTCGCCATTGACGTTAATGGCCTGGCCAACATCGTTCTCAAAGAAATATGGACTGATGACATCGCCAGCCCGAAATCCACACCAAACAGTGATTTTATCAGCATGTATTGGACGCTCTTGAATCTCATATGGATTGGTATCGTGTTAAATTCGACAATTTTGTTTGTTGACGTACCCATTCATCCAGAAATGGGCCTCATCGCTGCAGATGATTTTTTGATGATTATTTGGGTCAGTTTCCAACTGCTCCAGGGCCCATTCAGCGAACTCACGTCGTTGTTTATGATCGTTTACCTTCAGCTCCTGGATCAGTTGAATTTTGTACGGGTACAGATTCCAGTCACGACGCAAAATTCACCAAGTTGTGGTCTGCGAAAGGCCCAGTTCTTGTGAGCGACGCGAAATCCGACGCCTAGGATTCTCCTGTACACTCTGACAGACAGCTGCGATGTTTTCAGCAGTCCTTGCGTTTCGTCGTCATACGGATGTTGGTTCATTGTTTATTGAACCAGTGGACTCAAATTTATCCAACACACTGCGAATAATCCTCTCAGTAGGACGATTATGGGCGACCGGAAAATGGGCGAAGTTAGCGGAACTTTACCCGAATAGAACACTCATTTTGATAAAACAATTTTATAATCTGTACGCGTTGTTGAACACTATACCCATCCATGGTAATTTTGCAAAATAGACTGAATAAATGACACCCAATTTAACAGCTGTAGCTTCAACAATATGGGCGCTATTAACTGTAAAAGTTCCGCAGTCCCTGTTGGAAGACCCTATATGTTGCATATTGTTATATTATATTGCTATCTATATCTATCTTCTATACGTATAATAAAAATGAAGTGTCTGTATGTAATATCAAAATAACATTTTTTTACTGATTGGATATGAAAGTATACACGCAAGTGATAACGAAAATGTAATTTAAAAAATTTACTGGCAGATAGATGAAATTACAGCGGGTTACTTAGGTTAATCTAAATTAGACTAGCTTTTAACAGCGGCTTTGTCCGCAATGCTATCTCCAAAACAGTGCGACCAATTTTCACCGTATTTTCACTAGCAATCCTATCGGGGACATTCTAAAAAGTAATTTAGTGTATTTTAATTTAGACTAGCTGTTAACAATGGTTTCTCCCGTAGTGCTATCTCCAAAACGGTTGGACTGATCTTTACGAAACTTTCACTGACAGATAGCTGACCTTATAAAAAGTAATTTAGGTAATTTTAATTTATACTAGCTGTTAGCCGTAGCTTCGCCCGTAGTGTTATCTCCAAAACGGTTCGACCTATTTTCATGGGGCTTTCACTGGCGATAGCTGACCTTGTAGGAAGTAATTTAGGTTATTCTATTTTAGACTAGCTGTTACTCGCGACGTCGTCCGTATGAAATTTAGCAAACTGTAAACGTGCATAAGATGTGCGTTGTACTGGACTCCAAGAATAAATATAATTGAAATTCATATATCTGTATCTATATAAGTAATTTGAATTATATTGTCTTTTCGTTTATTTTGGCGACCATATTGTTTTATTTCTCGCGCTTTCGTCTACATAACTCAGCAACCATAGTATCATATAAGAATATTGTGTCGAGTTCAATGAGCACTATTTAAATTGTCGAATAATAAAAACTGCTTAGACAGATATAAAGTTTTATATACTGATTTATATTTATGACAGATTTCAACACGTTAGCTCAAGACTATAATTATTAATAGTAATTTTGAAGATAGACGGGGTATTTCTAATAAGATCTTTAAGTTATTTTTTCATCAGTTCCTTATACAGTGTAAGTGAGCACAGAGGTAGTTATATGGTGGGTTAAGGATCCCAATATGTTGCTGATGATAAACCTCATTTGACATACTGTTAGTATTTATATGTGTAATGTATACGTTATATGTTACTGTAAGCGGCGTGCGTGTCGTACTTACAATTGTTTTTAAAGAGCATTTCTATAATGGTCTCACTATTTTATATTCCTTTAATACAATTTTAATAAATGCGTGCGGCGCTGCGGGTACAGCTAGTAGTGAATAATGTCGTCGAAAATACTGAAATGTACAAACTGTAACATTGTGATTTGTGGAGTGCTTGCGTACATTCAAAATAAATTGGATGTTATGGATATTGAACGTATGTTAAGAATATTTATATCAGCTTTTACAACTCAAGAAGTAGATAATGCGAAGAAGTTGCTTTTCGATTCAATAAAAGAAGATGATATCTCGACAGAAAGATGACAAAATTCAGAGATATTGAAGATATTATTTCGGTATTGAAGGGAACTAATCGAGAATTAATAACTATTTTTGTGGCTAAGGGTTTGTCTAAGTTGCCTCCAGTGACTTTTGACCATATAGATGTTTCAGCATTACTAAAAGATATGATATTACTTAAGATTAACATGAAACAACAAAGAGATTGATTCTTATAAATTATTTGTTTCATGTAAACAAGACATATTCTTGAATTACAGGCAATGACCTTGTGGTATGTCGTTAAGACGATACACTTTTCGAAAACTAATCCAGAGTGGTTTTAATCATTTGAAATCTGAATTAATTTCAACAAATTAAATTATAATTAATGTTTACTGTAATAATTTACTATGTTTTAATTCTCGTAATGTCAAAACGCCGTTCCAGCAAATTAAGTCATTGTGTGATATGGCAGATATCATAGCATTACAAGAGACTTGGCTGTTACCACATGGAATTCCTATATTAGGAGAAAAACATGACGACTTTGCATATGCAGGCATATCAGCAGTTGATACAGAATCCGGTATCCTTCGTGGGAAACTATATGGGTGGTGATGCATTTTTATTCTTTCAAGTTATTATTCAAGTTATTTCAAGTCTTTCTTCCGAAATGTGGTAATAGCAATAATAATCGCATCGCTGCTTTGAAAGTAATAAATGATAGTGGATCTTTCTTTGTTTGCTTTGTTTATATGTCTACTGATTGTCCAGAAAATTTGCCACTTTTTAGATAGTGTTTGATTACTTTAAGTTCTATTATTGATAGTTGTAATTTAGAGTTTGTATTTATGTTAGGTTATTTAAACGCACAGCCTATAGAATTATTTGGCAAAGAATTAATGTTATTTTGTAACGAACAAGAGTGGTTTTGTGCTGATATCAAAATGTTAGATATGGATAGTAATACTTTTACATACATAAATGATGTTATTAATTGTCAAAGATGGTTAGATCACTGCTTAGTAACTAAATCAGCACGGAATAGTGTAAGACAAATTCAATTAGTATATGATGATATTCTTCCGACCATTTTCCTCTTGTTATTGGATGTAATTTAAACAAGATTACGCCTAAATTATACCATGATGTTTTTGTATGTAATAAAGTAACTTGGGGTGTAAGAGATGAACAACAGATTAAGATGTATAATGAATTGTGTAATACTAAATTAAGAGACAGATTTTCTATTGTATTGAGTTTTCACTTGTGTCGGCAGTGCTTATGACTGTCTTAATTTTTTTTACATTAGGTTCCACGCGCACATAGTCGTGGGTACAACTAGTACGTAATAAAATTTCTTATGCATTTACTTAACAGCTGAGTAAGATCACGTCAAGTGGACCCTTTTCCCACTTGATCATGGAATTAAAATTAATATTATATATTTCAATATAAAGTAGTCACTATCAATAATGATACCCTAAAACGGTTTTTTTTTAATTTTCATTTTTACAACATTTTTTTTGATGATGAAAATTTTGGAGACTTTTAATTAAAAAATAGATTACAAAAGATATTTCAATGAAATTTTCAGGATTTGTAGTTTATTATTTACAATGTAATAAATAACCGATAACTTGAAATAATTCATTTATTAACATATTGTTAATAAACTTTTAAATAAACAAATGAAAATTGTAGTGATTTCTCCTTCAAATTATGATTTTTTTTTCAGGAACATGCTTTATACATTAAAGTTTAATATTTTGAAAGAAAATTTCACTGCCCGCCATTAATTTAAACAATATGGATTTATTTATCCCAGAGCGGCGAGCACTGTCAGTACAGCGAACAGGCACGCGCTGTAGACACTGCCTAAACGTCAATCCGTGTTAGTAAATACTAATGAGTTTTTACAATGAAAAAAAATGTTATTTAATCACTATTTATATGATAAGTATCGATAAAAATAATAACGACAAGTAATTAATAAAATAATATTAAGGCGCAAGTTAACAAAATCTAATTTTTTTTTTCTATTAATCAACTGATACACGTATGATCTTATTTAACTAATGAATATGTTTTGTGAGATTTATTTGTTTTTACATCTTCGTGTAAATAACAAATGAAGATAATAAGAAAATGCGATTCTTTTATTTAGTATCTAAAAATGGAGTAGTTTTAAAGTTTTGTAAAATACTTTTTTAAAATAAAAGAAATAAATAGCAAGTTGCTGTGAAATTTGTATTTAATTTAATTATTTGTCGATTTTTCCTGTTTTTGTTGGTAAATAAAAATAAATATAATATCTGTTTGTTATAAATATTTTAATTAAAAAAAATATTCTTAAATAACATTTTTTTTTCATTGTAAAAACTCATTAGTATTTATTAACACTGATTGACGTTTAGGCAGTCTTTACAGAGCGCGCCTGTTCGCTGTACTGACAGTGCTCGCCGCTCTGGGATAAATAAATTCATATTGTTTAAACTAGTGGCGAGCAGTGAAATTTTTTTTCAAAATATTAAACTTTAATGTATAATGCATGTTCCTGAAAAAAAAATCATAATTTGAGGGAGAAGTCATTACAATTTTCATTTGTTTTTTTTTTGAAAGTTTATTAGCAATATGTTAATAAATTAATAATTTCAAATTATCAATTATTTATTAAACTGTAAATAATAAAATACAAATCCTGAAAATTTCATTGAAATATCTTTTACTGTTTCTCAGTAATCTATTTTTTAATTAAAAGTCTCCAAAATTTTCATCATCAAGAAAATTGTTGTAAAAATGAAAATTAAAAAAAACCGTTTTAGGGTATCTTTATTGATAGTGACTACTTTATATTGAAATATATTAATTTAAATTCCATGATCAAGTGGGAAAGGGGGTCCACTTGACGTGATTTTACTCAGCTTCAAATGTTTAAAATGTCTAAAATAGTCACAATTGGTCTACAGCTCTCAGACATTCTATATTTACCACTCACCGTTTACACGTCGCACTAACTACTCTCTTATATATAAAAAGCGTTTCTTATCTTTTTATTTAATAGTCTCTCATTGATTATTCCGTGCGTAGGAGGTGCCGGCGTGCAAGGATACCATAATGGACAACACTATTTGGGCAGGATGTGCTCACGGGCTCTCACTTTTCATCTTGAACTCGTTGATATCACAGTGCGCCGGCAAGCGGAAGGTATCTAACCTACAACATCCTACACACAGCATTATGGCTCTCTGACTGTATGTCTCTTTTCGCACAAAATATTCCAAGTTTTATTATTATTAGCTTATACCCGCGACTTCGTCTGCGTTGTCTTGCACATACGCACCACACTGCTTCTTCCACCTCTTCACGACAAAGAAATAGACATCGTTGAACACATAATGTTCATATAAAAACGTAATTTCATATACGTATAATAAATGAATATTGACTTAAGACATCGTGATATTTCTTTAATAACAATCAAGTGTTTTTTAAATAAAATTAACCGTAATTTATCGAGTAGTTTCTGGGTGATCCGCGCTGAGGACTCTTCAGTCGTACTTCACACGTTCTCGCATTGAAACTCAAGTTTCTTGTTTTCGTGTTTATTATGTTAAACTTTTAAATGTGTAAAATGGTTTAATATTTAGTTTTAGTACAATTTAATTTATTGTTGGAGCATGCCATGGTTGTCTTTAAATATGACTGCACTTATAATCACAATATTACTGCTTTTAATATATTTGCTAGTGTATCGTCATGTTCACGACCCTAAAATAAATAAATAAAATTACAATTACTTTTGATAGTAAATCTATTTTAATGACATAAAAACCAAAAGTTACTCGAGGGTATATTTTACTTTCTTTTATTTTTATCATAAACGTAATACCGTGGCAGTGATGCCTGCATAAACAAACGATCAGACAGAGATACATTCCTAAACTTGATCTAGACGTATTTAATATTAATTAATTATTTTTTTACAAATATCTGAAAACTACTGACACGTTAAATTTACATTTAGTATGTCGCAAACTTAATCTTAACTACTAGTATAAATGCGAACGTAAGTTTGTTTGTTTATTTGTTTGGTATGCTTTCACGTCTTGACTACTTAACTTTTCATCATGAAATTATATATACACTAGGGTGGTTCATTTCCGCAAAAAAATTTTTTTTTTCGTTGCTCATGCAAAATATTAATCTACATATAGAAAAAAAAAATCTCACGAAGTTTGAGCTCTTAATATTAATATTATGTACTTACAATTTAAATTTAAAGTTTTACCATTCAAAATGCATTTATAAAAATCTTTTTTTTTTTCAAATTTTTAATGCTTACCCGGCTTTTACAATATTGCAAATCGGTTTGATGGAACTTGTGGCGAATTTCACGCTCTTCAAAATAGTCTTGTGTTTTTTTGTGTAACTCGCACTGGTTCACCAGTAGGAGTCGTCAAAGTTTTTGAAAAAAAAATATTCTCTCTTAATTTTTCGAGCAAACCGCCAAAAGTAGGAACAAAAAAAGAATTGACTGATAAAAAAAAGGTTATCCGACCAATGTTTAATGAATTTACAGCCAGTTTTATACCAGAAAATGTAAGAAATTGATATATACTAACTTATAATATTATTTAGATTCATTTTTTCTATTTACTACCATTACATTTCCTACACTAAGAACTTTTTTAAAATTAGTATGATTTTTTACTCATAATGAATACAAAAACAACACATGAATTCATAAAAAAGCAACAAAAATTTAATCAAAATATACAGAAGGTTACGTTATTATGTAAAATACTTCAAACGTGATAAACATCTAAATAGTTATAAAAAACAAGTTAAAAAATTTCAAACAATTACTATAATGTTATTCAAAACACATCAAGATTTTGAAGCTGAATATAGCTTTTTGGCGCACGTTGGAAATTTTTTTCTAAATTGTTGAACCATTAATAATAAATATTGAAAATTAAGAGAAAATATATTTTTTTCAAAACTGTATTTTGACGACTCCTACTGGCGAACCAGTGCGAGTTACACAAAAAAACACTAAGACTATTTTAAAGAGCGTGAAATTCCCCACAAGTTCCATCAAACCGATTTGCAATATTGTAAAAGCCGGGGTAAGCATTAGAAATTTGAAAAAAATAAAAAGATTTTTATAAATGCATTTTGAATGGTAAAACTTTAAATTTAAATTGTAAGTACGTAAAATTAATATTAAGAGCTCAAACTTGGTGAGAATTTTTTTTTCTATATGTAGATTAATATTTTGCATGAACAACGAAAAAAAAAAATGATTGCGGAAATGAACTACCCTAATATACACGTTGTTGAAGTACAGAAAAAGATACAGGGTACCTTCTATCCCGAAAAAAGGATTGTTCCCAAGGATAGGTCAAACCTTTTTGTTTACCAGGGGAAATCCTACATGGAATACACCTCCCACTGCCGGGGGACAGTGAAAGGGTTATGTCGGACTCCTACCGGCTAAAACCCCTGGCCGGCTGGGCGCGTAAGATGACCAGAGTTGCGGGTGCGCGGCAAGCATACTTCCACTAACCCTGGTCACGCGAAGTCTACCCGAAGATGTTAATACGGGGACCCTCACCTCTGGGAGATGTTGTGTTGTCTCTCCCTTGCTTCATTCAGAAGTAGCGACGAACCGTGCTCTTCCATCACGGGACCTCCAATACACGGCAACAGGCGCCCCCGCGCCTGTCGCCTGGAGGTTTATTAGGGAGGCATACGGTGAAAGTGTCCTCCACCACGCCTCCTTCCTCGACCGACTCTCCCACGGCGAGGAGCGGGAGCATCGGCCGATCTCTCCCTCTCACGTTCGGCTTCTTCTTTCTTGGCCATCACACACTCATAAAACGCAAGTACGGCATGCCATGCCCTATCTTGATCAACCATAGTTCGTACCAAGGTCGATAAAGAGAGATCATTCCGCACTACTGCCACCAGGGCACGACGCTCTTCTTCCCACGCAGGACATTCCTCCAGCGTATGCTGGGCAGAATCCATCTGACATGCACAATGGTGGCATTACCAGGGCACGACGCTCTTCTTCCCACGCAGGACATTCCTCCAGCGTGTGCTGGGCAGAATCCATCTGACATGCACAATGGTGGCATTCAGGTGTTGGCTCTCTTCTCGCGATCTGGTGCAGATATTTACCAAAACAACAGTGACCGGTCAATATCTGCACCAGTCGGAAAGTGATCGAACCATGTCCTCGGACCACCCATTCTTCGTGAACAGGGCGGATCGCCTCGATTAATCTAAGGCCCGCTGAAGGTGAAGCCAGAGATCCACTCCATAGCCTCAACTCAATCTGTCGCAGACGGATCCTTTGAGCCTCCATTTCCAGGGGAGCCGTCCTTTCGCCTCGAGCAGGCCTCTCGGTGCGCCAAAGATATATCTCCGCATAGGAGTGGGCGACTATTTCCCAAGCGGTGGAACTTGCCAGCAGGCACGCTGCGTCATAAGACACAGTACGATAGCCTCGTACTACCTTGATAGCCATTAGCCGCTGTATTTTCCCCAAAATGGCAGTACTGCATGGCGTCAGGGCATCGTGCCACACTGGGGCCCCATACAACACCATAGAGCGCACCACTCCCATGACGAGAGAACGTCAGGCCAAGCCGGCTCCCCCTAAATTCGGCAACAGACCCGCTAGCGCAGAGGCACTGCGCATGACCTTGGGGTCCAGGTCCTCAAAATGGACCTCAAAGTTCCACCTGCTGTCCAGGACGAGGCCTAAGTATTTTATGATAGGCCTTACATCTATGGGGTGCGATGATAGGAACCTCCACGTGGTGCACTCCGGGCAACGTCGGTCCCTCTGACCGGCGGCTGATACCTGACACAACGATGCTTGCCTAACGGACTTTGATCCTATCTCTCTCGTTGACCCACTGCTCTCCTTCTGGATTATGATTCTCCCCTTTTACGATGACCTCCGCTTGCTTTTGGACTTTGTTCTATTCCCTTTATGTGACTCATACATTCTTTATGGACTCCGATATCAACAAAAATGAAAAGCACAAAGTTTGAAATAATATTACCCCAGGAGGGTACCACCCGCGGAGCGGGCGTAGAATCCCTCCCCGAGTCCCTGAACTCGGGCAGCCCCTCGTTCTCTGGAGGGGGCACAAGTTTGTGCGATCCAAGGATCATAACGATCACGGCTATTGACAAGGACTCTGATAAAGCTAGTGATGTGGAATGTGCCGCAGCGGACAAGCGTTTGGACCAGATCGGTGCCAAAAAGCGTCAACGCCAGGGCGGACCAATCGACGTGGAGGCTACCGGAAAGCCCCGAAGGTGGCCTCAGTAAATGCGGGTAGAGGGAGAGCGCGTCACAAGCGCTCGGTCTCTTCCAAGAGGACTGTGCTTGGGGAGAACGACGGGTCTTACGACCGTGCTCTCTCCCGCTGCTCCACCCGGACGGCGACAGAGGAAAGCGCGCAGGAGGATAATAAAGAACCCTGCTCTCCGCAGCCCGCCAAGGCTGTGGCGACCAACCTGGAGGCGCTTGATGCCGACCGGTTGATGGAGTTGGCCAGCGGACAGGCGGCCACCGTCGTGGAGGTGGCCACGAAGTCAGGGCACGTCAAGGGGCCTCTTATTAAGGCCCTGAAAACGGCAGCCCTAACCCTCCAGGAGGTGGTCGAAATCCTGGCGCTCCGCACCGAGGCGGGAGACTCGCAACCTCCGGGCCGAGGTTGCGAAGCTGAAGGAGGAGGTTCTCTCCTGGCGACGGGAGGCGAACGTGAAGAAGGAGATGCCTCCTCCGCCGCTTCCCCAGCAGCCTTCTCAGGGGCCTTCTGCGGTACGGCCTCAGGAATGGGAGGATATGTTGTCGGCAACGGCTGGTAGGCTTGAGCACTCTCTGCTGAACACAGTAGGAGAGATGCTCAATGCCAGGCTGGCTGCACTGGACGACCGCCTCCTGCCGCCGAAAGTCCTGAGGCCGGCACTCGCTGCCGATAAAGTGAAAGCCGCTCCCGGCCCACAAAAGGCAGCGAGAAGGATCGCAGAGCGCCGTTCCGCCACGGAGGGAACTGTAACTGATCCCAGAATGGAAACCGCCTCAGGGTCCCACAAGTCGCCCCCGAAGCCCGTGCCTCCTCCAGCAGCCTCGGCCCCTTCGAACATGGAATGGACGACTGTAGTCCGCCGCCACAGGAGAAAGAAGGAGAAGGTGACTCCAGCGGCGACTGCAGCAGCCACGGCCCCAAGTCCGAAGCCAGGAGAAAGAGGAGGAAGCGAAAGAGGGTCAGGGACAGACTTGCTCCTCCTCGCTCGGCCGGGCTGCTAGTCACCATGCGGCCGGAGGCGGAGGAAATGAGGGCTAAATACAGTGACGTCCTCCTGAAGGCGAGAATGGAGGTGCCCCTGGCGGAATATGGGATCCCATCCGTTAAGGTGTGGCCTAGTGCCACTGGAGCCCGACTGCTGACGGTCCCAAACACCCTGGCCTCGGAGCAGGTGGACAAGTTCGCCGAGGGGATCAGGCAGTCGTTGCTCGGACTGGCCACTGTGGTCCGGCCCGTCAAAAAGGCAGATATCCGAGTTGTCGGAATCGATGACTCGGTATCATGGGACGAGGCCGTGGAGACCATTACGAAGGCGGCTGGCTGTCCGCTCACCCAGATGAGGGTCGGAGAATTCCGTCCCCGCGGTGGAGCGAGCAGCTCCCTGTTTGTTTCCCTCCCCGTGGACGCAGCACGGAAACTGGTGGAAGCCGAATATTGATCGGTTGGAGTGTGGCTCGGGTCCAGCACTTGGACAGCAGACCACTCAGGTGCTTCAAGTGTATGGGCCTGGGTCACACCCGGCCGATGTGTCCGTCGGCCATAGACCGAAATACGGCCTGCTTCCGATGCGGGGAGGGAGGACACTGTGCAGATAACTGCACCGCAACAATACCGCGGTGCGCTGTCTGCGTAGAAGCCGGCAAGCCGGCGGTCCACGTTATGGAGGGGGGGGGGGGGGTGATTGGCGACCCCCCCATGTGAAAGGGAAGCCGCCCCTGCTAAAGACGGCGAATATGGAGGTAGCTGTCGTGGGATAGTCAATGGACTATATCCACAGCAGCTACCTCCAGACTAATGCAAACCACTGCGCTGCTGCCCAGAACCTGCTCCTGCAGGCGGTAGCGGAGAAGGGAATTGATGTTGCGGTGGTTGCGGAGCCGTACCGCGTCCCGGACCAGCCTCACTGGGTTGGAGACACGGACGGCTCCGTGGCAGTATGGACAAGGGGGAATACCCCTTTCAATCAGGGAGAGGGGCCCTGGATTTGTGGCGGTCGCCCCACGGGGTTTTGCGACCCTCGGCGTATACTTCTTGCCGAAGCGGCCCCTCATCGAGTTTGAGTCCTTTTTGGACTTGCTGGGGCCGGTCGTGAGGCGGCTCGAGCCGCTCCCCATCGTCCTAATGGGTGACTTCAACGCCAAGTCAAGGGCATGGGGAGCGGTGACCACGAACCCACGTGGCGAGGCTCTTGAGGAGTGGGCAGCCCAGCATGGGTTGTCCCTTCTGAACCGGGGGAGCGTCTACACGTGCGTGCGACACAACGGGGGGTCTATAGTGGACCTATCGTTTGCTACCCCGTCAGTCGCATGCCGTATCCGGGGGTGGAGGGTGATGGCAGAGGTGGAGATCTTATGGGATCACCGATATATCAGGTTCGAGGTCTCCACCTCCCACAATGAGCCCCCCAAAGAGGTGGGCGGTGTACTGGTGGTCGCACGAAATCGCGGAACTACGTGCGGCCTGTCCGCGGCCTGGCGGCTGTACGGGCGCAGCCGCCGGAGACGGTCCAATAGGGACCCCGAGGAGGAGGCCCGGCTGTATGGCGATTACAGGACTTGCAGGAAGACGCTGCAGGTCGCCACCAGCCGGGCGAAAGAGCAGGCATGGGAGGAGATGCTCCGGGAACTGGAGAGGAATCCGTGTGGGCGCCCGTACAAGCTGGCCCGGAAGAAATTCCGCGACCAGGCGCCCCCGGCAACGGAGACTCTCCAGCCGGAGGTGGTTGAGAGGGTCGTAGGAGCATTGTTCCCCGACCCTCCGGAGCTCCTTCCTCCTCCCATGCCTCCCCCTCAGGTGGTAGAGGAGGCGCTGATCGGCCCTTTCCCAGAGATGGGGAGGGCGATTAAGCGCCTCCGCACCGCCGGGCGTAAGGCACCCGGCACTGACCCTTATGGCCCTCCTTACCGCAACGATAACACATTTGGCTGCGGTCGACCTCCGCCTTACAGTGCACCCTGACATGGCCAAACTCCAGGCAGCGAAACCACCTCGTGCCTTTAGGTTGTAGAAGCGTCGCCGGTACGGCTACCCAGCCTAAGAAGTCTACGCTCCTGGGCCACCTTTTTGGCGGCCGCAATAAGGCAACGCACCCACGCAGACCCCGTTCCATATGGGACACGACGCACCTCCTCTACTTTCACTTGAAATGTGGCGCAGCCTCCCTTCTCAGCAACCATGGCCGCCACCTCTTCCTTTGTTACCGAGTCATCTAGGCCCGTGATGCGCAGCTCAGCACATTTTGTGGGTTTGGAGACTAGTACCATTCCCTCGCCTAACTCTTCTGTGTAAACGGACTTCAACCTTTCGGGCAGTTGGTCGGCCTTCTTCATGCTGGTAGAGTCAGGCACTTCGAGCTTACGAGCTCCTGTCACCGTTTCCTTAATTTTTAGGAAGGGGATGCCAAGGCTTCGTAGATCTATTTTCTCCTTAGCCAGTGACACACCTTCCTATAATCTACTCCGTTATTCGAAGCGCCTGACTTAAGCGTAAGCACCACTGCTGAAGACCGTGGGACAACTAGCTTAGCAGGCGTGATCTTCAAAGGCGCTGTCATCACCTGAGTTGCTCCCTTTTTGGACCCTCGCTTCACCACCGTCGTCCAACCTTATTGCCTTGCCGGAGTCGGAGCAGGAAGAACTCGTTGCTGCGATATAGCCTCGGCTTCTCTCGCTGCTAACGATTTATTCTTCTTCCTTCCTGTTTTCTTTCCTACTGAGTTAGGGAGCGCAGTGAGTTTGGTAGGCCACACTTCTGGTGCCACCGCCACGGCCGTCGCTTGCGGCGATCTACGATCCCCAGCTAGAGGAGGATGCAACATGAATTCTTGCTCACCATCTCCTGCATTACTTTATGCACGGCCTTGTCGAGCATCTATTTTGTGAACTCCGAAGGGGACGAAGGTGCACTGACAGGTACCGCTTCTCCCTGGCTCAGCTCTCTTGCTAGTCTCTTGCGGGGAGGGGATAATTCCCTCCTAATGCTAATGCCTCATTCGGTTGCAAGGCAACGGCGACAGGCTCAAAACTGGCTGCCAACGTCGTTCGGCTAGCGTTCTGGAAGTCGTTTCGCAAGTTCGCTAGCTCTTTGCGTAGCTCTTCCACTTCCGTAACTCGCTTAGCCTCACTAGCTTTGAGGCTCTCATACGCCTCTTGTAGCTCCTCTGTACCTCTTCAGAGTCGTTCTTGACTAGTTTAGTGACTCTCTCCAGAATTGAATCAGCTTCATCATTAAGGGTGCCTCGACAGACACCCTTTAGATTTTTCGATTTCTGAACGACGTCTGCTATTAGTTGGGCGTCTTCGAGGATTCCTTTCCTGAGGTGAGCGGCCAGCTGCTCTTTCGTAGCTCGCCTGACCTTCGCTCGCTGGGCTATATGTACTACCTCTTCCTCAGCTAACAGGCGGAGCTTCTCCTCTTTGAGACGCAAATATTGTTGTTTCACGTCTATTAGGCCTACATACTCCCTAGTCGTTGGAGGGCGACCTCTGTCTCTCTTCTCCCTCCTGGTAAGAGCTTCCTCCATCTCGGCGTCTGCCTCATTCGCAGAGGAAGAGTCCGACAACCGGCAACCTGACCCTTCTCGAGGCCTAAAGAATTTACTGAGGGTAGGAAAAGCCAGAGCCTCAGCCGACTTTATCGACACCATGCTGGTGCAACTACTCGGGTCCGATAGCCTATCGATAGATGGGTATCGCTACAACCGTACTACTGGCAAGAAGTTGCCCCTCCAGACAAAGAGGGGCAGCCTGAGCCCGAAGGCCCAGGGAGGGATTCTCCGGCACCGGAGGTGCCGGTACCCCCCTGGGGTAGTTGTATTAACTTGCTTGCACTATCCATACTTTGTACTAAATCGTTGTTCCGTTTTCCTGCGTTGGTCATCATATCAGCATCCGGGATCCATTTTCGCGTCAAGGTCATTGTATTTAGATCTAACTCTGTGTCCATTAGGCAGGCCACGGTCGTCGAGAGAGGAAGGATCGGAGTCCGTTAAACAAGCCAAGGTCGTGATCGGTGTCCAGTACCCAAGCCAGGGTCATTATGAGAAGCAGAAACAAAGTCCATAAAGCAAGCAAGGGTGACCACCCATGACATGACCATGTGAGGAGGGATCGGAGTCCATGAAGCAAGCCAAGATCGTGTCAGAGATCAGCTGCCGGCCAATTGGGGTCGGCATTGCCCGGGGTGCGCCACGTGGAGGCTCTCTGACGATGCACCCCAAGGATAGGTCAAACCTACATTAACGCGAACTGTTCGCTTGGAGGCCGACGCTGTTTGTCTTTGAAAAAAAATAACACACTTTTGCACTAATTTTGTATATTTACAAAATATATAGATTTACATTCTCACACTGACTCCCGAATTTTGTTTAAGTACATTGAGCCGTACTCTAAATCCTGTAGGTCTAAATCCTGACTGATCTAAGTAACGATAATTAAATAATTAAATAAATAATGATAATTAATAATAATTAATGATAATTAAATAAAGAAAAATGTCGAATTCCTGAATTGCACATGTGATAAACAGCGTCATGTGCTACTATAAGACGCTGAGTGCGTTTTATGCTCATAATAATAAAGGTTATAACAGAACAAAGTCGCGGGTAAAAACTAGTTACATAATAATTTCTAGTAGCGGTAGAGAGATAGAAAGAGTCTCTTCGAAATATCAGTGGTATTTGTGTATAATGATCCATTTTATAATTAGCAAGTAGATTATCATTAGTATATTAACTTGTAGGTGTTGACGATGTGGGGTGCGATGTCAGGAACCTCCACGTGGTGCACTCCGGGCAACGTCGACCGCTTCTCGGTCGGCGGCTGATACCTGACGAGGCGTACGCTTGCTACACGGTCTGATCCCGCCTCTTCTGATGACCCCTGCTATGTACCTGGACTCCGACTTCTTCCTCTCACGATGACCCCTGCTTTGTTTTATGGACCTCGATCTCTTCTTCCACTTCTGACCCTAGCTCTTTCCCCCGGATTCTGATGTTAGCAAACATGGAAAAAGCAAAGTTTAAAAAAGAACTACCCCAGGAGGGTACCGGCACCTCCGGCGCCGGAG
This sequence comes from Antheraea yamamai, assembly GCA_036509395.1. Taxonomy (NCBI): domain Eukaryota; kingdom Metazoa; phylum Arthropoda; class Insecta; order Lepidoptera; family Saturniidae; genus Antheraea; species Antheraea yamamai. The sequence goes on along the minus strand of AP028429.1, from coordinate 36,347 downwards.
AATCCCTCCCTGGGCCCTCGGGCCCAGGCTGCCCCACGTTTTCTGGGGGGGGCAAAATTTTGCGAGATTCCCCACTTACGACGACCTTGGCACGAACAACGGCTCCCGATTTAGCAAGCGATCGGAATATGGCGAATACTGGAACGACGACCTTGGCATGTGTACGGACATCCGATGAAGATAGTATGATGGATTTGGTAAACCTTAAAAACATACTACCCCAGGAGGGTACCTGCACCTTTGGCGCAGGAGAATCCCTCCCCGGGCCCTCGGGCCCGGGCTGCCCCTCGTTGTCTGGGGGGGGCAAAGTTTTACCAGTTGTCGTGCTAGAGCGAGCGGCGTCAGTGGACCGCTTGTCGCTATGTAGTACGCACACTGGCACCTCGATGGTGTCGGTTGAATCCCTCGGAGGAAAGGAGTCTCCTTACAGTAGCAAATTCTTCCAGAGGATGAAAGACACAGAGATGGAGGTTTGCCTCTCTGTGGACTCCGCCTCCGATGCAGAATCCTCGGCAGTGACAGAGAAGCCGCGTCCCATATTTCCCAAGGTTCCGAAGAAGCAGAAACCACGACCTGCAACAACCGGGGACCACATTCGATTGGTGGCGGACCAAGCCGAAGTGATCCGTTTAAGGAAAGAGGAACTCTACCTCAAGGCGGAGGAGGAGATACAGGATGTGGCCTCTAGGGCTAGGTTAGAGCGAGCTACGAAGAAGTTAAGCACTCCACGTTCGGAGCAGCAGCTCGCTCTCGACCTTACTAAACGGATAATGAGTGATGTGGATATTATCCTCAGGGTATCCGAAAAGTCGAAACGACTCAAGGGCCCCTTTCAGGGGGCTCTAAACGAGGCAGCTGCGTCAATTGCTGACGCTGCTAAAATCCTAGTGAAACGCTCGGCTTCGGAGGAGTTCACTAAAATACAGGAGGCATACGAAGATTTGTTGGCTAGGGAAAAGAGGCAAGCTGCAGAAATATCGGAACTGCGTAAGGAGATCGCAGAACTAAAATCTAATCTCCAAAAGACCAGATCTCTGGAGCCTGCTACGATTGCCGGACCCACGCCTGGTCCCGTGCCCGTAGACGTACCCGAAACTTCTCAGGCGCGGAAAAAGCGAAAGACGAGGGAAGAGTTTCCACCGCTGCTGCAGTCGCAGTATGCAGATAGGGTAGCGTTGCCTGCCTCAGCGGTAACAGAGCAGCAACTGGAGCAGGCAATGCAAACTATGTTGCACACGATCGGCAATATCATGAATGCCCGTATAAACGCTATCCAGGAGAGGCTCCTCCCAGAGAAGAGGATGCGGCCTTCACTAGCGGCTGACAGGAAAGCGGATCAGACTGTGGCTGAGGTGGAAGGCGCGCCGAAGGCTGGGCCGTCCAAAGGTGCCTCTTGTCAGAGAGCGAAGGGGAAAAAGGGAGGGAAAGGTGGCCAAAAGTCATCTGACGAAGCACCCGCCCCAGCTTATACCTCTGTGGTAGCGGCAACAAGGCGGCCATCTGCGCCCAAACCCGCTGAAGCAGAGTGGGTACTCGTCGGAAAGAATGGGAAGCCAGTACCACAGAAAAAGAAGAAGAAGGATAAGAAGAGCGCAGCTTCCAAAAAGGAGAAAACCCGCAAACTTCGCCCCCCGAAAACCACTGCAGTTGCAGTTACATTGCAGCAGGGGGCGCAAGAAAAGGGTATCTCCTATTTGGAGGTTCTGAAAAAGATAAAATCGGACGTAAACGTGGCCGATATCGGTATTACTGGTATCAGTTGGCGTAAGGCGGCAACCGGGGCGTACTTATTTGAAATCCCTGGTGCTACCAGCAGTGACAAAGCCGATGCCTTGGCAGCGAAAATTAAAGAAGTAGTGCCGGCTGACGTAGTTAAGGTCTCCAGGCCAACGAGGTGCGCGGATGTGCGTATCTTGGGCCTGGATGAGTCCGTTACACCAGGCGAAATAGTGGCTGCCGTCGCTGAGGTTGCCGGATGTCCACCAGGCCAAGTTAAAACAAACGGAGTCCGCCCCGGTCATAGGGGCCTGTGGACGTCAATTGTCTCGTGCCCGGTGGAGGCAGCCAAGAAGATCGCTGATGGGCGTCGGCTTCTTATAGGGTGGGTATCGGCGCAAGTAAAGGTCTTGCCGCCCCGGTCCCAGAGGTGCTACAGGTGCTTCAGCGAGGGGCATGTGGGGGTCAAATGCTGCTCCAACGTTGACTGCAGTCAACTGTGTTTCCGGTGCAGTCAACCGGGGCATAAAGCCAACGAGTGCAGCTCAGACCCCCACTGTGTGGTCTGTGAAACTACCAACAAGCCCTCTGGGCATCGAATGGGTAGCAAAGCCTGTGGAAAGCCAACGCAGGCTCTCAGTAGGAAGAACAAGGGTAAGAGGAGGAGTCAGAAGCCTCCTCAAACCTCGACGTCGTTGGTTGCCAATGAAGCATTAACGACGTCCCTGCTGGTAGAAATGGAGTGTCAATAATAATGGCACTCCACTTCCTTCAAGGGAATCTCAACCACTGCGCCAGGGCCCAGGACCTCATGTCTCAGAGTATGGCGCAGTGGTTGATCCACGTCGCTGTGATGGCCGAGCCGTACTTCATCCTACCCGCGGACAACTGGGTGGGAGACCTGAACGGCTCGGTGGCCTTGATTTCCCAGGTCACCGCTGGCTCCCCGCCCTTCGCTAACATCTTGAGAGGACGGGGGTACGCAGCGGCACATCACAGTGGTATTGTGTTGGTGGGGGTGTATGCACCTCCAAGTTGGAGTCTCGCCGACTTCGAGAGATTCCTCGGGGACCTAACGAGTGTCGTCGGTCACAGCCATCCCCACCCCGTCCTAGTGCTCGGGGACTTCAACGCCAAATCTACGGCTTGGGGTTCCCCGGCCACGGACGCCAGAGGTGAGAGGCTGGAAGAGTGGGTCACATCATCGGGCCTGCTCATCTTGAACGGGGGGTCCGTTAACACGTGCGTGCGACAGCAGGGCGGGTCCATAGTGGACCTCTCGTTCGCTAGCCCTGCTCTAGCACGCCGTGTTCAAGACTGGAAAGTCCTGGAGGGGGTGGAGACTTTGTCGGACCACCGCTATATACGGTTCGACGTCTCCGCCCAGACCTCGGATGGACCAGCCTACAGGACTTCCGCAAGAGAGGGGCCGCGTTGGGCGTTGAAGAGCCTCGATAAAGAAGCGCTCTTGGAAGCGGCTGTCGTGCAGGCCTGGGTGGCAGGTAAATCACCGAACAGGCTTGCTGACGTCGACTCGGAGGCGGAGGCGCTTCGGGCGTACGTGACCCGTATTTGCGATGCGGCGATGCCTCGAATCACGGGGCCGACTCCCGTCAAGCGTCAGGTGTATTGGTGGACGGCGGAAATCGCGCAGCTGCGCGTAGCGTGTGTGGCCGCCCGTCGCCAGTACACCCGGCAGAGACGCAGACGCGGCTGCTCGCAAATCGCGTCACCATTGGAGGCAGAGCTGTACGAGGGGTACAGAGCGGCCAGATTGGCACTCAAAAAAGCTATCGAGGCCGCTAAAGCTCAGGCCAGGGAGGAGCTGCTCGAGACGCTCAATCGGGATCCGTGGGGGCGCCCGTACCGTATGGTACGTAACAAATTACGTCAAGGTGGCCCCCCGGTAACTCAGAGTCTCGAGCCACAGCTTCTCCAGGAGATTCTGGCTGCTCTGTTTCCTTCTGCAGCAGAGCACACGCCGCCATCGATGGCTCCCCCTCCAATCACGCCCAACGCAGTCGGCAGCGACAGGGATGACGACGAGGTCCCCGAAGTGACCCGGGAAGAGATGAGGGTGGCGGTGAAACGCCTTCAAGGCAAAACCACCGCCCCAGGACCCGACGGCATTCCAGGCCGTGTATGGGTCCTGGCTCAAGAGACCCTCGAGCCTCGACTATGCAGGCTCATCACCGCATCTCTTCAGCAGGGCCGGTTTCCACGAATATGGAAAACTGGCCGTATGGTCCTGCTGAAGAAGGAGGGGCGCCCGGTGGACAGTCCGTCCGCCTACCGGCCCATAGTTCTGTTGGACGAGGCAGCCAAGCTCTGCGAGCGAATAATCGCAAGCCGCCTCGTCCGGCACTTGACAGAAGTTGGGCCGGATCTGGCGGACAACCAATTCGGTTTCCGCCAAGGGCGCTCCACGATGGACGCGGTGATGCGGGTGAAGATCCTGGCGGAGGAAGCGATTGCCCGGGGTGAGGTTGTTCTGGCGGTGTCCATCGACATCGCCAACGCGTTTAACACCTTGCCCTGGGCCACCATCGTCCAGGCACTCCGTCATCATAGAGTGCCTCGCTACCTCCGTCGCATAGTCGGGGCGTATCTGTCCGATAGGACTGTGACCTTCCCGGGTCAAGGAGGAAGGATTTGTCGGCGAGATGTTGTATCCGGTGTTCCACAGGGGTCTGTCCTGGGCCCTCTCTTGTGGAACATCGGATACGATTGGGGTGTTGCGCGGTGCGCTCCTCCGAGGTGTCAGCGTCACGTGTTACGCTGACGACACGTTAGTGACGGCCCGGGGGAAGACGCACCGCGAGGCCGCGATCCTGGCCACAGCAGGAGTCGCGCAAGTCGTTGGGAGGATCCGGCGGCTAGGACTGCAGGTGGCGCTCAGTAAGACCGAGGCCCTGTTTTTTCACGGGCCCCGGAATGCGCCACCTGGAGGGTCCCAGATCGTCGTGGGAGGCGTGTCCATCGGCGTCGAGTCGAGGTTAAAATACCTCGGCCTTCTACTCGACAGCCGATGGACCTTCGAAGAACATTTCCGGCAGCTAGCCCCCCGTCTAATGGGCACAGCGGGCGCGCTTGCCCGCTTACTACCCAACTTGGGAGGAGCAAATTCCAACTGCCGGAAACTGTATCTAGGGACCGTGCGTTCCATGGCCTTGTATGGGGCCCCCGCGTGGGCGAATGGCCTGACGGCCAAGAATATCGCACAATTGCGAAAACCGCAGAGGACGTTGGCCGTTCGGGCCATTCGCGGGTACCGCACGGTTTCTTACGAAGCCGCCTCCCTGATGGCAGGATCCCCACCATGGGACCTGGAGGCGAGAGCCCACGCGTCGCTCTATCAACGACGCGTGGAGGCACTGGAGTTGGGACGTAGACTCGAGCCTCGAGAAATCGAGGCGCTGAGATCCCAGCTCTTCCAGGTCCTGGTGGTCCAGCAGTGGACCCAACGACTGCAGCGACCGAGCTACGGCGTGGCAATTGTCGAAGCCATTCGGCCCGTCCTGGCTGAATGGCTATCCAGGCGGCATGGCACCCTGAGCTTCCGGCTAACTCAGGTGCTCTCGGGGCACGGTTGCTTCGGGAGCTACCTGTGTCGTATAGGCCGGGAACCGTTGCCAGGGTGCCATCACTGTGGCTGCGCGGAAGACACCGCGCAGCACACTTTAGTCGAGTGTTCTGCCTGGGAACAGCCACGCCGCGAGCTCGTCGCGGCCGTTGGCCCGGATCTCTCGCTCTCGGCCGTCATTCGTAAGATGGTCGAGAGCGAGACCGGGTGGAGCTCCGTCGCCTCATATTGCGAGGCGGTTATGCTCGCAAAGGAGGCGGCGGAGAGGGAGAGGGAGCAGACCAGCCAGCTCCCCTCCCGCGGTCGACGATCACGGCGGCGCAGAGTGAACGATGACCTGAGGCCGCCGTAAAAAGGGCCTGCGGGCGGCGGACGCGGGCACGTCCGTCGCTCTGGCAGAACTTCTGCACAGGCCCGTGTGGTTGAGGCGCATTGTGCCGATGCGCCTCCCACGATCGTCAGGGAGGGCAACTCTCGCCCTCCCCTGAGGGGTCTACGATTTTGACCCCTCGACCGCGACGAGACCCCTAACCAGGGGCCGACACCGGCTGGGGAGTAGACGTAGTGCCAGTTCGGCAGCTCCTGCTCCCCGGCCTATAGGTGATTGAAGGCACCATGGGGTTTTAGTCCGTGCAAGTCGGACATACCCCACCCTCAGCTGCCCGGCTAGGGTGGGAATCCGTAGGGATTTCCCCATGTTAAAAAAAAAAAAAAAAAAAAGGGGTTTGCGGGGGGGGGGGGGGGGGGGGGCGGGGGGGGCCCCCCCCGCACCGGGGAACCGCTCTCCGGGCTGATATTCTTCTATGTGTTCCTCACGAGCGCCATGCTTTTCGGAATCATATCGTCTTATTTCGTGGACCTGTACCCGACGTCCTACAGGTGAGTATGTACATGTAAAGCTGTGAGTGTGTGTCTCGGGCGCAGTGAGTCCGGTAACTCGGTGAGTTGTGATGGTGCAGAGGGATGGTGGCGTGCCTGGGCATGATGGTGGCGCGGCTGAGCGCGTTTGCCGGCACCAACACGGTGGGGAACGCCGTCACGCTGCACTGTGCTATCTCCTTCTACGCAGCGGCTGCGTTACTTCTCAGTGAGTTTCCTACTTTCATTAAACAAATATTCGCCTTCATGTCTCTATGTAAGTACATAAAAAGTCTTCCTCGATACTGTCGAGTTCAAGTGATAGTGAGTAAAGTTTGATCTCACATTTCACATTAAAACAATCAGGGTGTTTTAGTAAATTTGCTAATTCGTAGGATTAATTTCTAATTTGACCAATGTGATATAAATCATATATCACTTTATGGATCACCTTCATCCAATTACTACGCGATACAAGTATTATGATATTATAGTGTATAGAATGAGTAACGAGAGTTTGGCGGGTTCCTAGTATTGTATTGTTTCCGGCAGGTGGTGCAGCTGCCGCGTGGTTTTTGCCCTCAGACGGAGACTCAGTGCCACAATGAGACGTCACACGATTATAATGTACAAACGTCGTATTAAATAACATGTATTATTTAGGTGAAATTTATATCCGTGTAAGTAATTAATTATTATAGATCATAGAAAGCGAAGGGAGGCCCGTTGCTGTGATCATCGCGTCCACAAAGTGACCATACTGTTATTATTGTTATAAAAATGAATATAGATACCTTTTACAATTAAAGTACAGTATTTTTTTTGTAAATTCATCAAATGTAAATTAGACAGAAAGAAAATAGTTAAGAACATCTCCCCCGTCTATTTCTCAACCGATTTTCTTTATTTTTCTTTTGTACTTAGTCTGGCCATAAATACTGTTACAATTAAAAATAAACAAAATATTACATTTGAATTTGAAATCTGTCATTTTTATATGATTATTCATTGAGTTTTCTCATTTTGGCGCCAATACATTGTACAATATTTTGCGATATTAAAATGGAGTGGGTTGATAAAGAGAACCGAATCGCTGTGATTGCATTACACAAAGTAGGTATGGAGCTAAATGCAATATTTAAAACTCTCCATACGCTTGGTATTAGTAAAATGTTTGTGTACCGGGCTATAATAGGTACAATGAGACCTCCTCTGTTTGTGACAGAAGAAGATCTGGCCGTCCACGTAGTGTTCGTATGAAAAAGGTGGTCAAGAAAGGTCCGGAAGGGAAAGAATTCGAATAAATCCTGTCCGAAAGCAAAACATTTTATATCGGAAGATGAAGATAGCACCTAGAATACCTTTTTTTTTTTTTTATTAACGTGGGGAAATCCCTTATGGATACACCACCCTCTCGGGGGAGAGAGTGGGTTATGTCCGACTCGCACGGACTAAAACCCCACGGTGTACCGTCCGACCGTATTGTTGAGGCGGCAAGGGATCGAACTGTGCTAGACCCCTTGGATAGCCGCCCCAACGGTCCGCTCGGCGGAAGGCGTCCGCCGAGCTCCTTCCTAATAGGGAGGCAGGCTGGGTACACACCAGTTGTAGAGGTCATCCTCGCGAACCCTCTCCGCCGCCTCCTTCTGCGAGATGACGTCCTCGCAGAAGGAGGCCATCGCTCTCCACGCCTCCTCGCTGCCGAGCATGGCCGAAACCACACTCGGCAGCGACAGATCTGTACCCACCGCCGCAGCCAGAACGCGGCGCTGTCCCTCCCACGCAGCACACTCAGACAGGGTGTGCTGCGCGGTATCCTCCGCAGCGCCGCATTCATGGCATGCGGCGGTTGGCTCCCTACGAGCGATCTGGTGCAAGTACCACCCGAAGCAACCATGCCCGGTGAGTACCTGCACCAGTCTGAACGACAGGGAGCCCCAACGTCTCCCTATCCAATCCGGCAGGACCGGGCGCACGGCGTCAATAGTGTAACGCCCATACCGCTCGTCCGCCAGGTCCCGTCTCCATCGTCCTTTCGCCTCCTCCCGGCCCTCCCTTCTCTTGGCCTCAATCTCACTGGGAGCCGGAGGCTCCCCGATACTCTTTCTTGCCGCCGTAAATTCGTACACGGCGGCAAGAACTCCCGCCTCCAGCTCCCAGGGCAGGGAGCCGGCGAGCGCAAAGGCCGCCGCGGAGGCCACGGTGGGGTACCCCCTGATCGCCCTCAGTGCCACTATGCGCTGCGCAGCGCGCAGCGCCCGCACATTAGCGGCACCAAGAGCGTCGGCCCACACCGGGGCACCGTAGACGGCCATCGCCTGTACGACCCTCATATATAGTCGGCGGCACCCAGCATTCGGGCCCCCTATGTTGGGGAGTAGCCGGCCGAGTGCCTCCGCCACCCCCACAATTCGCGGTCTGAGCCCCTCAAAATGGGGCTCAAACTGCCAGCGCCCGTCCAGGGTGAGGCCCAGATACTTCATCTGGGTCCCCACCCTGATTCGGGCACCCTCCACCATTATGTGGGGCCCAGGTGGTGGTCCTCGCCGAGGCCCATGAAATAGTAGGGCCTCGGTCTTCTCGAAGGCCACCCTGAGACCCAAACGCCGAATGCGCCCGACCACGAGGATTGTGGCCATCGTGGCCAGGCGCTCCACCTCCTGCCAACTTTCCCCCCGGGCTACGACTAGGGTGTCATCCGCGTAACAAATTATGCGCGCTCCGAACGGGAGCACGCCGCGGAGCACCCAGTCGTAGCCCATGTTCCACAGGAGTGGGCCCAAGGTCGACCCCTGTGGAACTCCCCGCCGCGTGACTCGCCGGACCATACGACCGTCGCCATCTATGTAAGCGATCTCCCTATCGACCAAATACGCCTCCAACAGCCGCCGCAGATACGGAGGCACACCGAAATACCGGAATGCCTCCCGTATCACACTGTGCGGTAGGCTGTTGAAGGCGTTGGCGATGTCCAAGGACACCGCCAGAAGTCTCTCCCCTTGGGAGGTCGCCTCCATAGACAGCGACTTAAGGAGGGTCAGGGCGTCCACTGTGGAACGCCCTGCCCGGAAGCCAAACTGCGCGTCCGCCACGTTCGGCCCAACTTCCTTCAGGTGCTGGACGACCCGGAAAGCAACAACTCTCTCCAGGACCTTCCCGGAGTCGTCCAACAGCACCAAGGGCCGATACGCGGACGCGCTGTCCTGGTGGCGGCCCACCTTTGCCAGCAGGCATAGCCGCCCCTGCTTCCAGGGTTTCGGGAACCGCCCAACCTCCAGACAACGGTCGAGTAGTCCCCGAAACCACCCCCCTATATGGTCCAAAGAGACCGCGAGCACCCGACCCGGGACACCATCCGGACCGGGGGCTCTCCTTCGATTGCGGAGGCGCTGTAGCGCTCTCCCCATCTCTTCCTCCGTTATAAGGGGGGGAGGGCCATCAAGCACCTCCGCAACTACTACCCGAGGAGGTGGAAGTATGAGAGGAGGTGGCAGCACCGGAGGGTTAGGGAACAACTCTCCCACTAACCTCACCACCACCTCAGGCCGGAGGGTTTCCGTCACTGGGGGCGCCCGGGACAGTAACTTCTTCCTAACCATTCGATACGGGCGCCCCCACGGATCCTCCTCTACCGTCTGGAGCAATTCCTCCCATGCCTCCTCTTTTGCCCGGCTGATGGCAGCCTGCAAGATCTTCTTGCGCTCCCTGTAGCTGCTATACAGCCGGGCTTCCTCCTCAGGGTCTCGGTGTCGCCTACGACGGCTGCGCCCGAATAGCCGTCGGGCCGCGGAGCAGGCAGCACGAAGATCGGCAATCTCCGACGTCCACCAGTACACCGCCCGTTTGTTTGGGCGGTGCGCACTCCGCGGCATCGACGCGTCGCAAACCTCCGTGAGGACACCACGGAGGCGGGCTGCAGACGCGTCGACATCCTCCACAGTCGGGGGTGTCATGGCCCAGGCCTGGACGATGGCCGCCTCTTCCGCCAGTTCGCGGTCGAAGCGGCTCATCGCCCAACAGGGGAACTTCGCGCCCCTCCGGGGGCGGGTACCAGTACTGGCTTGGGAGGTGGAGACCTCAAACCTTATGTACCGATGGTCGGAGAGGGTCTCCACCCCCACCAGTACACGCCACCCCCGGACACGGCGCGCGACAGTCGGGGTAGCGAAAGAGACATCCACTATTGATCCCCCGTTCTGGCGCACGCACGTGTGCACGTACCCCTGGTTGAGGAGAGATAGCCCCAGTTCGGCTGCCCACTCCTCAACGGCCATCCCTCGCAGGTCTGTGGCCGCCGCTCCCCAGGTCCTGGACTTAGCATTTAAGTCACCCAGGACTACTACAGGGAGCGGCGAGAGCCGCCTTACAGCCCCCTGCAGGGAGTCAAGGAAGTCTTCGAACTCCCACAGAGGTCTGTTAGGGGAGAAGTACACCCCCACAATGGCGTACTCTCCCCAGACGGCTGCCACGAACCCGGCTCCCGACTCTCGGACCGCCAGAGACGAACCCGAACCAGACAAGATCACCACGGAGCCGTTCCTATCCCCAGCCCAGTGTGGCTGGGTTGGGATATAATAGGGCTCCGCGGCAACCGCCAGCCCAATACCCCACTCCGCCACTGACTGGACCAACAGGTCCTGTGCAGCGGCGCAGTGGTTCAGGTTAGTCTGGAGGAAGCTGAAATGGGTGTAGTCCATTACTGTTCCATTTCAGCTTCCTCCTGCCTGGCGGCTTCCTCTCTTGGGACTGTTATCGTTGCAGGGGCGGGGCGTCCCTTCCCTTTACATTGGGGGGCTTGCAATTGCGGCCCCCCATCTGATGTCCTGACGGCCTGCCTGCATCGGCACATACGGCGCACTTTTCAGCAGCCGATGTACAGGCGGCCACCTTGTGCCCCGACGCACCACATCGGTAACAGTCCGCCCCTCTGTTTGACGACGAAGGGCATATGGGGCGGGTGTGCCCCAAGCCCATGCACTTGTAACAGCGCATGGGCTTCTCGCTCAACAGGACCACCTGAGCCACACTCCAGCCGACCAAGATCTTGCCGACTTGGAAGAGCTCTTTAGGCGCCGTCGCCGGGAGGGTCATGTGCAGAGCTCCCTGGCCTCCCCCACTGCGCCTAATTTCACCAGCCTTCATTAAGCTCTCTTCACACCCGGCTTTAGCCGCCACGACCTTCAGAACCTCTTCGCGCGACACCGAATCGTCAAGACCGACGATCCGGATGTCGGCTTTTTTCACCGGTCTGGCGACCGTGGCGACATCTGCTAGGGCCTCACGCAGCTTCCGGGCAAGCTCTTCGGCTTTCTGGGCACCCTCTGGCACTTCTATAAGCCTGGCTCCCGTGGCCGTCTTCCGCACGTTGGGAGCAGTGATTCCCATCTCTGCGAGGGGAATCTGCTCCCGTGCCTTCAGGAGGATGGCCTTATAGTCCACTCCTCTCTCCGCCGCCCCCTGCTGCAGCGTTATCACTACAGCAGCAGAGCGAGGAGCGGACGGGAGCTTCTTCGCCCGCAATTTGGCTACAGGCCTCCCAGCCACCGCCGAAGCTGCAGTCTTAGGCGCGGCTACCTTCACTGCCCTTGCCTTCTTTCGGCTGATGACTGTGGCCCAGTCTGCTCCAGGCACAGTCGCAGCTGGGGCAGGAAGGTCTGCCCACTCCAGACCCAGAGGGGCAGTGCAAGGCCCCGCTACTACCTTCCCAGCCCCCCTCGACGAAGAGGTCCCCCTAGAAGCTGCCGGAGTCTTCTTCGGCTTAAGCTGAGGGGCCGCCAGAGACTTCGGTTTAGGCTGTGGGGCCACCTGAACCCCTTCTTTTTGTCCGCTGCTAATTGCGGACGAACGGGAGCTTCAGGGGGCAAGCGCCTCTCCAGGTTCTCCAGGCGCGCGTTTAGCATATTGCTAAAGGACGCCTGGAGGGTCCTCTGTAGCCGCGAGACTGCCCCTTCGAGAGCCTCCTCCCAGTTTAGGCTTGGAGCCTCGACCACCAGTGGCTGCCGGGGGGGTGGAGGAGGCATCTTCTTCGCCTCCTCCACCGTTCTCTTCCAGGCCATGATTTCCGCCTTGAGATCGTCCACTTGGCGGCGGAGGTTTTTGGTTTCCCTCTTTAGTTTGAGGGTTTCCTCCGCCTCCGTTCTCTCAGCCAAGGACTCCACCACCTCCTGCAGGATCCTCGCCGCCCCTTTCAGCTTGCCGTGGCAAGGTCCCTGCAGGTTCTTGGACTTCTTCACGACGTCAAATATCGTCGCAATGTTACCCCCTGCAAGTGCCTTCAGCGAGTCGGCGTCGAGGGCGCCAATATCTATTGGAGGTGCAGGGGGCTCACTCTCTGCCCCGGAACTAACGGCCGAGCGAGCCGCAGAGCCAGCACGTGATCCCACGACAGAGCCACCCGCGGCAGAGCAGGCTCTAGATCCCGCTGCAGAGCCAGCAATGGAGCCAAACGCGGAGCTTGTCAGACTCACGCTCAAGTGTCCAGACATTGCTCCGGATAGCGCTCAGTCATAGGAGCCATCGGCCTCCCCCATGACTCCCCGTCCTCCACCACGTGACCGGGGGCGTCCCCTGTCCGAACCCCTCTTGCGGTATGAGACCTTTGGTCCCTGCCGTTCCTCCACTTCGGTGTCCGAGTCAAACACTCGGGACACACTAATGCGCTTCTCGCCTATCTTGGCCGCTTTCTTTTTGGCGACAGTATCCGCCTTGGCCGCCTCCACTTCTTCTGCTCTACCCGCCGCACGGGTGGTAACTCCCGTGCCATTCTTGCTTCCTGATTTTAAATAAATAAAAGAATTATGGTCCATTTTTATTCCCACGAGTATGGGGGAAAAGACGGTCCACCCAGACAGTGCCCCCTGTACCTGGGTAAGCCTAGCGTAACCCGTCAAGAGAGTCGGCCGGTCCTCTGACGGGGGTCGCACTAGAGACTGATCTCCCATCAGCCATGCATCCTCTCGCGGTGCGCCGCCGCTTAGGATTGGGGTAATTTTTTATAGAGGTTGTCTTCCTCGCGGTCCGGGCGGTTAAGCCAAGACCCTCGGTTCCATTGGAGCCGCGAGACATGACCACGACACTCCAACTGTGATTACGAGATCGACGGTAGGAGGCAAGGCAAAATGCCCTACCGACACGCCCGACGGCAGTGCAAGTGCACGCCGGACCCGCCAGCGCCCCATCGTCGAGACGATGAGAGAATCAAGTCCGTTAAGCAAGCCCAGTTTGTCAGGTATCAGCCGCCGGTCAAAGGGACCGACGTTGCCCGGGGTGCACCACGAGGAGGTTCCTGACATCGCACCCCAGCACCTAGAATACCTACCTATACCTAGTCGACAGAGTGCAACGTGGGCACTATCCGACTTCAGTGATAGTTTGGTGGGGTATGAAATACTGAAACAAAGAAAAAAAAATATTTTCTATTGCAAATAACATTTATTACTTTTACAGTGGCTTAGTTTAATACATAAATACATGACATGGCACCCCGTCCGTCAGTTGACAGCTCACGGGATACCAGCGTAAGAAATCAAATTTGGACGACGCGAGCGTCTGAGATAATCAAATAATTAACGAATTTAAACTGAATCAAATGTCACAATTACTACACTATTTGACTACACTTATGGGCAAAATAAAATCTGTGCTCGGCAACACCCCGCAACAGACTATTAATCCGTGTTGGAAATCACCGTATAAGCCACAGATAATTATTTACTACTAATTCAGATAAAGAAATGTGATATTAATAATAAATTGTCTGTGAAATGTGTAGTGTTGTAAGGTTATTATTAAACAATTAAATGATGTTATTAGATTCAAACACGGTTGGAATTTACAACGTGACAATGTGTATAGATTATTATTGATTGTTAAAAGTCTCGGAAGATAAATGTTGTACAACATTATGATTTAAACGATCATTTGAATAACGAATTCGAATAACGATCATTTAAATAATAAAAAAGTTGTTGGATAGATATCTAGTTGTTTTCTTACAATCACGGCCAGTTTTATCACAATTTATTTTACACAAGACTTGGATGTACTGTTAAAAGAGTTATAAGCAAAAAGAGATAGAATTTTCGCTCACATGCAAAGCTAATGTAATCGCATGAAGAATCTTGAATAAAGGCGTTGTCGAGGGAAACATTTATGTGTGAAATGGAAACCGTCGATTCATTCATGTATAAGGACTTCGACGACGTTTTAGACAAAATAGTCAACCGGGAGTTAAGATTGAATCTCGGTTTAGTAATTAGTTATTAATCGCTGTGATCATTCGTAGACCTGTTGTGTTACGTCAAGCGAGCCGCTAAAACAATACAGTTTGAAGCTAATATCAAACCAGCAAGCTAGTATAGGAACCGCGGCTTCCTCTGATTGAGATATCCCAGTTTAATGGTGATATAAAAAACTAGACACTTTTCTTCGTTAGTTTAGAAAATACCGCACATATGAATTATAGATCACTCACGGGCTCAGAAAAGTTGTATTATTTAATAGGCAAGTTGACTGTCAAGACTTGATCGACCTGCGCCAGTATATAACCATGCACGGGTAATTAAAACTAAAAATCTTAAGAATAAATACGAAAACATACGACTACTGGCCACTTCGTATTAAGATCACTTGTTCGAACTTAAACCTATATCATCTGTATCGCTTAATAATTTAGAACAATTTTTAAATAAATTCGCACTACTAAGGACATAAACGATGGGCATATTTAACAAAGAGCTTAATAAGTTGTTTGTCAGTTATCTTTTTTAGTTTTGTATTATGTATGTAATATGTATGTGTGTTGTAATAATGTATGAAGTGTTCAATCGTAAATATATATAACGGTATGCAATCAAATTTAAAGGCAATGATAAAAAGTAGTCTGGGTATAATAAGTATAATAGAAAAAAACATGTTTTTCATGACGTAACAGCAATTACAATTGTACATAAATTAATATTAAATAACGTAAGAAACAATACGTAGTTAATCATAAAGCATTCACACGATCTGCCGCCATTGTTATGTAATTTAACGTCAAATAAACTTGATAAAATTATCAAATTCGAGTAGCAGTATTCAAAATCCAGTCATTATTAACCGACTTCAAAAAAAAAAAAGAGGAGGTTATCAATTCGACTGTTTTTTTTTTTTTTATGTTTGTTACCTCATAACTTTGGACTGGGTGAACCGATTTTGATTATTCTTTTTTTATTTGAAAGCTGGTACTTCCCGTGTGGTCCCATTTTAATTTGGTCCAGTTCCGACAACGGCATCCAGTGTAAAACCGTATAAGTTTTAAATTTGCATTAAGTATGTACACGACAAATAGACGAATAACTCAATATCACGCTAACGGATTTCGATGATTCATTTTTTATTGGAAAGGACGTACTTCAAGGGTAGTTTGATGAGAGTTTGGTTAGGTTCTGATTATGGGATCCGTGACAAAGTAAGAAAACTTTCAAGAAACGAGCCTACTCCTTTCTTAAGTGCCGGCAACGCATCTGTGTTTCCTCTCGTGTCGCAGGTGTCCATGGGCGGCCGTGATCACTTACCATCAGGTGACCCGTATGTTCGTTTGCCACCAATGTTATAAAAAAAACTCTTCAATTCTTAGGAGCCTATTGTGCTTATGTTCGTTGCTGTGTTGCAACATGACGCAAGCATTGTAATTACATTACTTAAGGTGTATTATGTGTGAAGCGATGGTTGCCGAGTTGGTGGTAGAAAAAACTATCGCGGATTATTGATAAGGTTGCGTTCGTACCAAACGTTACTTATTGTACAACCAATTGAAATCATATCGCATACCATACCGATAGATACCATACCGCAAAAATGCGCATATTTTAATATACTTAAGGCGGAACGGAGTTCGCGGGCACTGCTAATAAAATATATTTATGTACACAAAAAATGGAAAAATAAAGTAAATTTTCAAAAAAAAGTATTAACCGACTTCAATATCAATCAAAAACCCATAAGGCACTAAAAAGCGGAAAATAAATAGTTTATCAAATTAACCAAATTAAATAAAACATATGAATATGTGTGCTACCTAGAGATATATTAGAAGTCGGTGCCAACTGAAAATCGTATCATCTACATAGGTACAAAAAGTTTAAGTTCACTCTCGCGTATCTGTAATACTTTTCTACCTGGAACAAATTTGAAATTTCGGTTGGCACCGATTTCCTATACATATCTAGGTAGCACACATATTCATATGTTTTATTTAATTTGGTTAATTTGATAAACTATTTATTTTCCGCTTTTTAGTGCCTTATGGGTTTTTGATTGATATTGAAGTCGGTTAATACTTTTTTTGAAAATTTACTCTTTGTATGTAGACGATGCATGACGAGATACTACATCATAAGTACTACATACATAAGTAAATCGTTATGATGGATGTATTTATGTACCTATTTGCGTATTCCAGTCATATACGGGCGAGAGAGATATTCTCGCTTATTATTTGTCTTTACTAGTTAATTTAATATTCTCTGGATGATGTTGTCGGGGGTTTAAGAATTCGACGTCAGCCTCATGCAGAATTGTGTAAAACTAATTGTTCGCGTGTAGTTCGTTATAAGTTTATATTTTAAAATATAACAAGCAAGGGGGTTACGGGTAATACGAGGGGTTGTTTGATTTGAAAAAATATATATAAACAATTTAGTTTAATACTAGTTCGCTCGCGTTATTGTAAATATATTCTTGAAGTAAAACTTCTTTAAAAAAGGCGCCACTAGGAGGTAGCTGGACGACAATGCTATGGAAGTCCGTTACGGCAATATGGCGTCACGTTTCTGTACCATCCAGTTTATAAATATTTTTGATTTTGTCAATATAATATAAACAAATCAATCAAAAATTGTTGAAAAAAAATTATTAACAAAAAATATTAAATTGAATAATAATAAAAATCATACAATAAAATTAATTATGTATACATGGGTGCGCGACCGTGATACCATCTGGTTTCAGTATAAGTAAGTAACAAATTAAATCAAAGCTTCATTATCTGTAGTGCCATCTATCAGCTAATTCAGAGCTTAAATAACACAGGAGATATTATTAAATATAATTAAAGTGATTAATATATAGAGAAATACGAACAGATTACAGTGATAGACTAAATTTAACGATGAATAATTCTCCAGTTCAATCAACAACAAGATATGGTACGACTATTGATGCATTTTACTCAAGAAATATTGAAAATTTGCAGAGTAGAATTTATGTTTCTCATTTCAGTTATCATAAACCAATCATATCATATTTGAAGTATGATAGTAATTAAATTATTGTTTTTAAATGTATAGTGTAGGACGATAATAAATGTATATATTACTCGTGTTACATCATCAATAAATGCATTTTTAAATTCTCATATGATGTATTTATTTTTAACTTAATCGCCATCTCTTATAACGCGAAAGAAGATTTACTTCAATCGTGTGTGATGGTCACACACACTAATTTTTTTTCGAAGAGTGGCACCACAGTATCTACAGACGATGCCAGTTCTCAGTCGCGGCAGTGACGGCACTGATAACACGACCTGTAAGGAACTCCTCAACCTTTTTTTTTACATTGGGAAATCCTTTATGGATACACCACCCTCCCGGGGGAGAGAGTGGGTTATGTCCGACTCGCACGGACTAAAACCCTATGGGTGCCCGCTACCGCCATGATGAAGGGATGAAAGGCATTCCGCATGTCGCCCTGATGGCCGGCCCAGGAAAAAGATCCTGGGCCTCCCGCTAAAGAGAGACAGCCTGGCACGCGTAGACTGTCTCCCAGATGGCCGAACCAGTGCAAGGGAGAGACGGGCCCCCGACGCATCCCCCCTTGGTCCGGTTTAAAGACGAACGTAGGAGGCGAATCTCCCAAGGAACTCCTCAACCCGCTACTTTCTACACTGTGCAGTCTGAAAACAGACTTGTACAATTAGATTAGTTAACCTATAGGTATAACTAATTTTAGATTAATTTCAAAAACACGGTGGTCAATACTGAGAAGATGACGTAACGTGTGACACGTAGTGAACTGGCGCAAGAGGAGTCACCTACAGCCCGGTGGTGTACAACTTGCATGTTGAAAATCATACTTCATTTGAAGACTTTTTATCAGCACAATAATTAACACAAGTATCTACTGTGTTTTTGCGCGTTTTACGCACGAACCTACTAAAGTCTTTATATATAACGTATTTAGCATTTCAATAGGTTAATTCGCTTGAGGACCTTACTAGTGGCAGACGTATCGACCGCTACTGGTTCCTGTGTACTGCTTGCTCACTACTCAATACTCAGTTTGAAGGTAAAAAATGATAATGTTAAAAGGTTTCGTACATGGTTAAGGCATAAAATATTACGTGCTAATATTCCTTAATTGTATATTATTGTAAATACAGTTCTATATTGTTTTTTTAGATTAAAATATTTTTAAAGATCACGTAGTTACTTCATTATATCCAGATTGGCATTAACTAAGATTGTTAAAAAAATTAGAAGGCCAGAAATTATTTAATTAAACGATAAACAATGTAACCTATACTGTAATAAAACTGTAACAAGGCCAAATCTGTACATTAAATATTTTTTGTAAATTATAATTGGGGTACACTTTGTTATCGGTATAGAAGCCAAAAATAATCTTTTTACAATTTTGACGAAACTTGACACAGCGATCACTAACTAATGTTACATGGTTACATCTAGGATGCTCTTTGTCCCATAAAACGCGAAGGGTTCTCCAGGATAACAGACGAAAGTAAAAAAATTGTAATTAATAAAATTCTTAACGGATTTTGTTTTTTTTTTGTGCTATATGTAGGAGATAGATTAAAAAAAAATCTTAGAAAAAAACAATAATATTACCATTGGATTCCGAACCGACGTCTTCGTCGTTGTCGGTCTGTATATTGCACAAGGACAGTATGTTGTAACTACGCTACGGCGACATGACATTTCTATTCAAAATTATCAATCAGTTGAATTAGAAGTATAAAATCTAATAGGTTAAATTCTTCTTTTCATTGATTTTCAAACCACAACGATTCTAAAGAAAGTTCACTTCAATAATACCTACTATGGCAACAAAGTTGAAAAATATGTGTAAATAAAACTGTACCTAATATGTAACGGGTTTTAGGCTTATTATAAAAATATTTCTCAGATACCAACTGGGTATAAGTTTGAGTGAGTCCCTGGATAGTTTCCATTCACAATTGGAAACGGTAGGTGTCACTGCAATCAGGTTTATTAAGATTTCTCATGTTTAAAAATTGAAACCGGTAATAATCGTTTTGGTGCAGATGAAGTTGCACGGGTCAGCTAGTTGTGTAAATAAAATTACAATTACAAATGGTAATTTTATATGTAATTTTATTGTCAGATTTGTAGATATATCTGACACCGAACTCCTCTGTTCTTAGTGCTGAATAGAAAGTTATTTTGGAATAATATAATTAAATAGAAGGATAGAAAAACGGTGAATAAGCTTTTATGATACTGCGAGAAATTGTATGTCGATGAGACAGCGAATATAAAGAGCAAAGTATCGTTGAAAAGCTTAGAAGCTTTATAATAATCTAAATTCGTTATTCTACAATTATAACATTGAAATAGTAATTCAAAAAGTTATATATAGTTATAGAATAGTAATCTATCTTCGTTTAACGTTTGCACGCATACGCGTCTGCTCCACAATAAATTGTAAAAATACAAAACAACTTAAATACAGTGTAAAAAGTGTATAAGTCTATATAAATTGCATAGTTAATCAGATTGTATATTTAAGTATATTCATACAGTGTGATCGATCCTTTAAAACATAAGGATAACAGGGAAGTGAACAGTTCATAATATTCGTAAATACGTCTGAATTGTGACTAAAAGTTCTGCATTATTGCTATGAAAAGTGTATGAAAGTGTATAAACAGTGTAATAACGTGCTAAAATTGAAATGATTTTATAGTTTTTATGGTCAGAGAGATAAAAGCAGCAGATGAGACTGGGACATGTCCTGCATGTGCCAGTAAATTCCCAAAGGGAGACTACTCTGAAACACCATTACGTAAACAAACCATAAGCTCACCAGTCCACATTCCAACGGGTAATGTTACTAACCAAGAAAAGACCATAATACCCTCTCTCTCTCTCTTTGAATAGCAACACCAATTTAGTAGACATCATGAAGAGTGAAATACACTTGGCGATACGAATAGAACTCTCACCTATTAAGGAAAAGCTGGAAGAGTTGCAGACTTCAGTCGTGTATATTAGTGAACAGTATGATAGTATAATACGAGTAACAAATGATTAAAAAATCTTAAAACTCTGAACATGAAGAACTATGAACTACTGTGTCAAGCTTAACCGAAAGACTTAATTCATTGGAACAAAATACAAGGGATACATATATTGAGATACAAGGAGTGCCTCAACACAGGACAGAAAACATTGTTTCAATTGTCATGAAAATAGCTGATGTAGCTTCTTATCAAATAAGTGACTCGGATATATTAAATTGTACTCGAATAGCCAGTCTTAATAAAGATAGTAAACGGCCTCATGCAATTATAGTAAAGTTGAAAAGTACCCAGTGTCGTGATGAGTTCTACTCAGCCGTGTCACGCTACTATAAGAAAAACCCCAACAACAAAATGTGCTCATCATTACTTGGTATTGGAGGTGACAGTAGTCCTGTGTATTTGGGCGAGCATCTTTCTCCTGCTAATAAGGCATTACATGCGGCGGCAAGTGCGAAGGCAAAACAAATAACATATAAATACGTTTGGGTGCACAATTCTCGTATATTCATGCGTAAAGATGACACTTCTCCTTTCGTCCTTGTTAAAAACCAGCATATCCTAGATACTTTACAGTAATATTGTTTACCTTATCGTTAATAAGGTGTTTGTTTTGTTTTTCATTATTAATAAACCATTTGTATAATAACATGTACTTAATATTGTCTTATCTATGGAAATGCTAACTATATACTATCAAAATATTAGAGGAATGAGAACAAAAACAATAAATATTTATAATGCTTTCCTATTGAATAATTACGATCTAATATGCTTGTGTGAGACTTGGCTTGACAACTCTATATGTTCTAGTGAATTATTTGATTAAAGATATTCTGTTTATCGTAAAGACCGAACTAATGAATTTATGACAAAATATAAAAAATGACATGGTGGAGGGGTACTAATTGCAGTAAAAAAAACTCTATCATGTATTTATAGTCATATACACACTTCTATCGCGGATATCTGGATTACCTTACGTACAAATACGTTTACACTCAATATATGTACAGTTTATTTACCCTCATATTTAACTTTTGAACAATATACAGAGTTCATTGAAACTGCTGAACGCACTTTCTTGTCATTTCCTACTCAAACACTTATATTAGGCGATTTCAACTTACCTGAAGTCGATTGGACAGATCGACCCCTAATAGTAACAAATAACAAGACCAGGGTTCTCTTTGATTTCATGGACAGATGTAATTTAACGCAATCAAATCTAATTCATAATAACCTTGGAAGAACACTAAATCTCATTGTTCATAGTCCAAAAGTACCAGTTAAAGTCTTAGAAACACTAATTGTTCGAGATAATTGTTCAACATGTTTCAGTTTGTCGTTAAGAGATGGTTCCACACTACAGTTAGCCCGCGCTTTCATATGGTCGCTGTCTTTTAACGACATACGGCTGTCGATCGAACATGGGTCAATTAGCCAGGTGCCCCCAAATACTGAATTGTCCTCTTGAACTTTCGTTGTCTGAGTCGTTGTCTTTGTTGTGTTGTTCATTGTGGTCGTGTTGGTCGAAAGGGTGTCAGTCGACAACATTTCCGTAGACACTAATACTTAGTCGGCTAGATATACATCACCCCCCTCTAGAGATAATATTAACTTTTAATAGACAAAAATCATTAAAAGAAAATAATAATACTAGGTATAGATTTTGAGGAACTGATTTCGCTGCTTGCTAAAGAACTATCGGAGATATCCAGGCCACTATACAGTGAATATAATATGGATGATTTCTTGCACAGATTTTATAACATTCTTTGGGAAGTCATTGACAGATACACACCTAAATCTAAAGCAAAAAATGGATGGCCGGTATGGTTTTCGCAATCTCTTATAAAAGACAAATTTCATAATAATTATAAGCGTTTCGGTAATCCCGCGTGATTATGCTTAGAACAAGAGTAAAATCTTTATTTGATTTATGTTTCAAGTCTTATATTAACAGAGTAGAACAAAACTTAAAAGCTGATGTTAAGGCGTTTTTGAATTATACGAAATCTAACAAGGCTACTAATGATTTACCAAAAAAATGTTTTATAAGTCCATGGTTGTGGATGACGGTAAGAGTATAGCTGAATTATTTGCGAATTACTTTGCAACGGTCTATAATTTTAGCTCTTTCCATGCACTCCTGATTTTCTAGAATCGTCTAACTGTATAGCTTCAATGAATATAACAGATAGTGATGTAGATTTGGCCCTCAAGTCCATTGATATTAACAAAGGAGTAGGCCCAGATGGTATCCCGCCAAATATGATTCAAAATTGTGCAAATTATCAGAAAGAACCGCTGGTTCTGCTCTTTAGAAAAAGTATTAATGAAGGCACATTTCCGGAACTATGGAAAATAGCCAAAATCGCCCCCATATACAAATCAGATAACAGAATGTATGTGACAAACTATAGACCCATTAGTATTCTTAGCTGCTTTACAAAAATTTTCGAAAGCATAATTTATAAGCAAATTAATTATCATATAAAACATATTATTAGTGAAAGACAGCACGGATTTGTTACAGGGACATCTACATCTACTACTAATCTGTTAACTTACACTTATCACTTAAGTACTGCATTTAACGAAAGAACTCAGATAGATTTAATATATGTTGACTTTGCTAAAGTCTTCGATACAGTTGATCACGCAATACTTTGCCGTAAAGCTTATCACATTGACATACATGGATCGCTTTTGCGCTGGCTAACCTCATACCTTTCTAATAGAACGCAGCTGGTTGCTGTATATGGTTACGACTCTACTCCATTCGAAGCTAAATCAGGAATACCGCAAGGCTCAAATTTGGGACCACTCTTATTTGTTTTGTTCATTAATGACCTCATAGACTCCATCAAAATGAAACGTCTAGCATACGCTGATTATTTAAAAATCTACAATAAAATTTTATTATATGAGGATTATATTGATTTACAAAATGACATTAATCAGTTACACCTTTGGTGTATTCGAAATAATATGGCATTAAATATACAAAAATTTCATTTAATTACTTTCACAAAAAAACGGTCTCTAATAGTTTATCCATACAAAATAAACAATATATATAAATATATATATATACAAAATATAGTAAAGGATCTTGGTGTTTGGATTGATTCAAAACTAACTTATACATACCACTATGATTACATTACATCAAAAGCTAACAAAGTTATGGGTTTTATATTCAGAATGTCAAAACCATTTAAAAATCCTGCTACATTAATTACTTTGTTTATGTCATTAGTTAGAAGCATCCTAGAGTATTGTTCAGTGGTATGAAATCCATACTATCACGTCCATACTGACAGGCTCGAAGCTATCCAAAGACGTTTTGTACGTTATTTAGCATCAAAATTTGGATTAAGACGCAAACTACCATCATATGAAATTATAGAAGAACTTCGCTCCACTTTCTTTAGTGAATTAAAAGCCGACATTGCAAATATCTGAGGAGAAGTAAAGGACCTTCAAAATTCACATAGTTCTCACATACTTCAAGATAGCGAACGTCTCCATAAAGATTTCGCGATAATGAAACAGTCTATGACAGAAACAGAGAGCCAAGTATTGGCATTTCGAACTCAGATTAATAAGCAACAACAGTGGGCGCGACTATCTAACATTGAAATAGTGGATTTGCCTCAAACGTCAACAGAGTCTCTCAATGACACTATAATGAAAATTGCTAAGTACGCTGGTGTAGATTTGTAGTCCGATCAGATAGAGTTTACTCACCGTGTACAGCCATTCCTGTAAAGAACTGATTAACCAAAACCTGTTGTAGTAAAGTTCAAGGAAAGGGTTATTAAAGATAACATAATCTCTGGTATTCGCAGGAAAAATGGAATTACTATAACAGATATTAGGATACCCGGATCACCTAAATACTTTTTTATCAATGAACATCTTACTCCAGAAAATAAACACACATTAAGTATGGCTAAAGCACCGGCTAAAAAATATGCATATAAATTTGTGTGGGTTAGGAATTGTTGTATATTTTTAAGAAAAAACGAATTGCCTCCTGGTCTAACAAAAAACTCACAAAAAGACGTAATAAAGATTATTTAGGGTACTCTATGATAAAAAATTGCTTCTTAGTTTCTATAAAAACACTGAAATGTTTATTTTAGTTTATACTATGTTAACTATTTTAATATAATAGGTCTTTACCTATGAAATTGCCGTTCTGCAGTACTGGCCATTTCAAATCAAAATAATTTTTGTTTGGCTAAGAATTCTAATTTCAAATTAATTTTATTTTAAAAACATGGAATGCTTTTTCCAAAACTAGTCATTTGTTTATTGATTAGTGTTACATTTTCATCGCATTTCAATCTTTTTTGTCATCATGGATACGTTAAAAATTCGAGTAATTATGGAATATGAGTACCGTCTTGGCAGCAACGCGGCACAAGCGGCACGCAACATCAACGACGTTTACGGAGCTAACACTACAAACCAACGCACCACCTGTTATTGGTTTGCTCGCTTCCGTTCTGGGAATTTCGACCTGAAAAATGAACCTCGCGGTCGTCCGAAGACTTTGGTCGAGAATGACTAATTAAAGGCGATTGTGGAAGCTGATGATACACAATCTACGGCTGAATTAGCAGCAGCTTTCGACATTAGCGTCAAAACAATATTGCTCAATTTGCGTCAAATTGGCAAGGTAAAAAAGCTTGACAAATTGGTACCTCACGAACTCAATGATCGCCAGCGCGAAGTACGAGTCGAGACGTGCTTTGCACTGCTCAACAGACACACAAATGAAGGAATTTTGTACCGCATTGTTACCTGCGATAAAATATGGATTCTGTTTGATAACCGCAAGCGCTCAGCAAGTTGGTTGGATCCTGGTTCAGCACCTAAACAATGCCCTAAACGAAAACTTACCCCTAGAAAAGTGATGGTCACTGTTTGGTGGTCTAGCGCCGGTGTGATTCATCACAGCTTCTTATCAAACGGGGTGAGCATTACTGCAGATGTGTACTGTGAAGAACTGAACACAATGATGGAGAAGCTGGCACATCTCCAACCAGCATTGGTCAATTGCTCGTCTCCGCTGCTTCTGCACGACAACGCGCAACCTCATACTGCACAGCAGACGGTCTCCAAGTTGCAAGAACTGGGGTTGGAAGTTCTCCGTCATCCGCCCTACTCACCAGACCTTGCGCCTACAGACTACTACTTTTTCCAGAATTTGGATAACTCCTTTCCAGGAAAAAAATTCAATACCCGAGAGGCAGTACAAAATGCCTTTGAAGAATTTGTTGCCTCCCGTCCAGCTGATTTCTTTAAGAAGGGCATTAATAAACTGCCACTTCGTTGGCAAAGATGCATTGATTGCATGGGTGATTACTTCGATTAATACAAATAAAAAATACATGAAAAAAATTCGTTTCAATTTTTTCATACAAAACGGCAATTTCATAGGTAAACACCTAATATTAAGAACTAAGGTCTTAAGGTGGCGAACACAACTATATGCAATATACCAATATAAATGCCTTGTAAATTTAGATATGATTATTTTTGCACAAGATAGAACAAAGACACACACATTATCAAATACAATATACACACTTTCAATCACACACTCACAAATAACACAAAATTCCGACTTTATCCTTGCAATTCTAAAAAACTACACTAATATAATAAACGTAAATAAGTAGGTGGTAGAGCCACACTGAAGCTATTACTGGTTTCAGCATGAATGGATCGGCACGCCCGGGGTAGTACCACCCTCTCACAGAAAACCGACGTGAAGTAACAGTGCTTGCATTGTTGCGTTTCGTTCGGTCAGTGAGTGCGCCGGAGACCCACCTCCTCTCCCTTTCCCCTTCCCTTCCTCCCCCCCCCACACAGGTTGGCCACGCACTTGCGACTCCCCTGGTGTCGCTAGTGTCTATGGACGGTGGTGATCACTTACATCAGATGACCCACCCGTTCGTTTGCCTCCTATGACATATAAAAAAAAAATAAACGGAATAGGCGATAGTGTTTCATTGGAACATTCATACAGTTTTATATCAGGATCAGTCTATAATAAAAAACCTAAACAAATACCTTATGGAAAGTCATGGTTTCAGTCCCCACACAATTTAGGCATAATAAGAGTCACTCCAACTATATTGGTTTTGAAATTTCAAACTAATTGTTATGGTGATTAGACCTCTACGTCTTGTGTACCAGAATGTACGGGGACTAATAACTAAAACAAAAGAATTTCGTCTTAGTATTCTACAAAATGATATTATCATTTATCTAGTCTCGGAAACTTGGTTGATAGAAGGTTTCTATGAAGGTGAACTTTGTGATAAGAGGTATACAGTTTATCGTTGAGATCGTAGTAAAGCCACTTCCGCCAAGAAAATTGGAGGAGGAGTCATGATATGTGCAATTAATTCTTTTCACGCTCAGGAAAGACCCGATTGGACTGTGCCTGGTGTTGAATGTGCTTGGAATACAATACCAAGCCAATCTCTTAATGTATGTGACAAAAATAATTTATATTTGGGAGTGATATATATCCCACCTGATTCTCTGAAACTCACCTGAAACTGTTAGACTAGATGCTGTTACTACTAAACTAACAAATATTTTCATTGAGTGCCCTAATGACCACTATATAATTGCTGGCGATTTCAATCTCACCAATATAAATTGGATGTCTGAGGGCGTCAAGGATGTCAAGTGAGATCTTGCAGATTTGCAACGCGCCACCGAAAATCTTATTGAGGCATGCAACATGGCAGTACTTGAACAGTATAACACTATCAAAAATGCTAATGACAACATTTTGGATTTGGTTTTTAGTGACACAACAATTCTCGTTAATAGAACAAACTTGCCATTAATCATATTTATATATAAATATGTTAGATTTACTATTACCTCGTTTGCGTCTTAATCCTTTAAAACTATACAATTTTAATAGAGCAGATTATGGAAAATTAAATAGCTTACTTAAACTACATGACTGGCAAAACATTGTTCTTTCAAATTCAATGGATGAAGCACTGAATAATTTTTATACATAGCTGGATGACATAATAAGTAGGTATACCTTTTATTACAAAATCTAATTCAAATTATTTTCCTGTGTGGTATTCCAAATCACTAAAACATATAATCAAAGATAAATTAAAGGCACATAAGCAGCGAAAATAATTCAAAAATTCGCGTGACTATGACCAGTTTTCTTTGTTGTGTGCCAGGCAAAAAGCTGTACAAAAATAACGACACGATGTTTATCTATCTAACATTCAACAACTTATTCCATCTAATCCAAATCAATTACGGTCTTATTTGAAAATTTTCAGGGTATCCTAGTAGGCTAATCTTAGATGAAAAAGAATATACCTCAGAAATCGAAATTTCTAATGGTTTTAATAACTATTTTGAAAGTGT
The DNA here is from genome assembly GCA_036509395.1 of Antheraea yamamai. Taxonomy (NCBI): domain Eukaryota; kingdom Metazoa; phylum Arthropoda; class Insecta; order Lepidoptera; family Saturniidae; genus Antheraea; species Antheraea yamamai. Next base: position 8,430 of record AP028429.1, on the reverse strand, counting down.
TTTCACGAAATGTAATTCTTGCCTAGATTGCTATAATTTCTCATCAAACAGAATAACGACAGATGGGATAGACACCTTAGAATTTGACGAAGAAAGTGTATTTAAAATTCTAAACTCTCTTAGAACCAACAAGGGTCCTGGCAGTGATAAAATTCCACCCCTCTTTTTCAAAGAATGCGCAGTATACCTAGCAAAGCCTGTAACCGCTTTATTTAACCTATCACTTAATAAATATTGTTGTTTTCCTACAAAATGAAAAAAAGCCCTTATAATACCAATACATAAAAGTGGCAATAAAATGGGAATTAAAAATTATAGACTATATATATTTTAAATCATTAGGCAAAATTTTTGAAAAGTTAGTTTTTAAATTTGTTAGTCCTCTAATCTTTAAATCTATACCAACTCAGCAACACGGTTTTATGAAAAAGTCTTCCACCATTACTAATTTGTCTCTATTCACAGATTATATACTAACTGGTATGGATAACAAACAGCAGGTCGATCTCATATATACCGATTTTGAAAAAGCGTTTGATCGTGTGGATAATTTTATTCTGATGCAAAAACTTTACTTCCTTGGTATACTTACATAGGTGTTTTGAGTCTTATATAACAAACAAGATGCAAGCTGTTGTAGTGGGTGGTTCTCGTAGTAATTTTTCAAAATACCCTCTGGGGTCCCGCAAGGATCAATCCTAGGTTCGCTACTTTATAATGCTTATCTTTTTGACATAGGTGATTGTTTTAAGCACTCAAAATTTATAATGTTTGCTGACGATAAGAAGATTTATTTAGGGGTTAAATCGGAAACCGACTGCATAAATATCCAACATGACATTAACACTCTTGAGGAATATTATAAAAAGAATAAAATACAGTTAACGTAAATAAGTGCGTAAATATAAGCTTTACAAGTAAATCTAAAGTTATTAATTTTCAGTATTACATAAATAATGTTCCTATTAGAAAAGTTGACAAGGTTAAAGACTTGGGTGTTATTTTTGATTATAAGCTGTCTATGAGTCATCAAATAGATGTCATCGTTAGTAAAGCATATAAACAATTAGGCTTCATCAAACGTATATGCGAACCATTCACAAATATAGAATGTATTAAAATGCTGTACTTCGCGTACGTAAGAAGTATTCTTGAATATACTTCAGTCATAGGGTCGCCTCAATATAATAAATACATAGACAGTATTGAAGCTATTCAAAAAAAAATTGTAAAATTTTTATGCTATAAAGATTTTAAAGAATTTACGAGTTATGATGAACTATGTAAGTATTTTCGCCTAGACTTTTTAGAAGTGCGGCGTCGACAACACGAAATGTTGTTATTTCACTCTATACTATCAGGCTATATTGATTTTCCCGATCTTTTGGGCTCTGTATCACTGCGAGTACCAACGTACTGTACACGCAAAGAACCGTTGTTTGCTGTCCCATATGCTATATCTAACTATGCTCAAAACTCGATACTGTGTCGCATTGCCCGATCCTATAATGAAGTATATGATACGGTAGACATATTTCGATATTCACGGAATACATTTAGAAGTGAAATAATAAAATTACAACGCGGAATTATACAATTATAATATAAAAAGGATAAAGCAAGCACACAAGTCACAAATACAGACACACGCCCACACACACACATTTCGACACGCGCACGTACACACACACACACTATGCTAAACGCCAGTAAAGAATATATGTTTTTCTTTTGTCTAATTATGTATATTATTATGTATCACTTCCTGTAATTGTGAAATCCTGTTTTGGCTTTAATTGTTACATACTATAAAATACTGTATGCTGTTGGATTTCCAAATAAATAAACACTGTATGAACGACGTATATGCACATTGGCCTTTAAAAGCTTCCGTAGCATGCGATATACGGTAGACAGCTTCAATTAAAATATTACAAAGCAAAGTAGAAGATAAACTAAAATAAGTTTTGTTTGTTCGTTTTGTTCGTTTGTTCCGGGTAATATCTGAAACGGCTGGACCTATTTTCACGGAACTTTCACTAGCAGATAACTGACCTTATAATGAATAACTTAGACTATTTTATTTTGTTACCCGCGATTTCGTCCGCAGTGCTATATGCAAGACGTTTGGACCGATTTTATGGGGCTTTCAATATCAGACAACTGCTCTCATAAGGAGTAACTTAGACTACTTTATTTTTGTTAGCCGCGACTTGCTATGCAGTGCTATCTCCAAAATCGTTGGACTGATTTTCACGGGACTTTCACTGGTAGATAGCTGATCTCATAAGAAGTAATTTATGTTTTTTATCCGCCTTCGGCCGCAGCAGAATATTCCAAATGCTTGAACCTACTTTCACGGGCCTTTCACTGGCAGATAACTCACCGTATAAGAAGTAACTTAGATTATTTTATTCTTTTACCCAAAACTTCGTCTGCTGTGATACCTCCAAATCGATTGAACCAATTTTCAAGGGACTTTAATGTGGGGATAACTAACTAATGAGCTATTTTATTTTAAGGTAGCGGGCTCGGAAAATGTCACGCCCTGACAATAAAAATACAACTTTGACAAATTGTATAATTTAAACTTTCCCCATGAATAATTGAAAACGTCATTAAAATCCGTTCTGTAGTTTTTGGGCTTATCGCGAACAGACAGATGTGGCAGAGGACTTTGTTTTATATTATGTAGTAATGAACTGTTCCTCGTGCATTCGTCCGTATGAAATTCATCAAAAATATGTTGCTTACTGTTAACATGCGCGTGAGACGTGTGCTGTACTGGATACAATAAATATAATTGAAAGTAATATATTCGTATGTAATTTGAATTATATTATCTTTTTGGTCAATTTGTCGGCCATTTATTTTTATTTATCGCGCTCGAGTCTACATAACTCAGTGATTATAGCAACGTATAAGAATTACTTAATTATTTCGAAAATATGGGCATATTATATCTATATAATAAAAGACTTATTGTTCCATAATGTATAGCTTAAAATTATCATTACTTTCTTATACTTATATAGTGTGTTTTAAAATGACGTAAAGGACTTTTTGCTTTAAAAAGTGAAATAAATAAAACAAAATGAAATCAAAATCAAAAATTAAATAAAAATCTAATCCGAATATAATTTATTTTATTTTGGCCTGAGAAGGCTTCTGAACGTTAAAGTTACCACCGGTTCGGAAACAACCCAGCTCATCGAGAAGAACCGGCAAGAAACTCGATCTGGTTTATCTTTATCTTTTCGTGATATATTTTTACAAGACATCTATAAAAATAATAAATATCATCAGTAATCAAATTCATGGAAAATACACTATCCACGACAAACCAATTAAATTATGATATTTTACTTATCTTTGTTATTTCCCCTTTACACCAGAACTCCGCTCGGACCGACAGTTGAAAACAAAATGAATAAATACACTTTCGGACCGATAGTTGAAAACGAACAGAATCCCAGCTACCCGAGCGGCAGCGCTTTTATAGTGACGAGTGACTAACATCACTCACTACATTTTTATATAATAAACTAACGTATTGTCAGTCTGTCAGGAAATCCAGTTAACACTATAACTATTTATCCGAGCAGAGCGTCGCCCTACAATAACTTCGACATAAAAAAGAATACTCGATTAAACGACGTCTTGCCTTAATAGACCGAACTCTCTAATAGCGTGGCGCTAGTGTTAATGTTCCGGTCGCGTACCGGACGTATTGTAGTAGTACCAGGAGTAGATGTTTAAATCATTTGAATATCATTTTAGCTTATAAAATAGCTTATTGGTGACGCCGTCGCGTTGTCGACGTCACCGGGGGGCGTGCGGGGATTCTATGCTAATTTTAGTGGACTGTATATGCGGGGGTGCAATATTTGATATTCAACTATTGCGATCAGCTACGACTAGGGAGACAAGGGTAGGAAGGAAACTTGGCACATACCTCGCGGCGCTGCAGCTTCCACGTGGCTAGCTGGCTAGGTGATTCTCGTTTCTCTCCACTGGGTCTTCTCCCACACAACACTTATTGTTTATAATGTATGTCGGCACGTATGTAGCGATGCGTTTATTTCTCACTCGACCATGCGAAAACTCAAAATGTTAGCATGCGGCGCGGCGCGGCGCGGACACAACAACACTATGATGCGGCGCGGACAACACAACAGTAATGGCAGTAGCAGCAGCAGTGGCCGCCGCGCGTCCGACGCGCGCGGCGCGGCCAACAACACAACAGTAATAGCAGCAGCAATGGCGGCCGCGCGCCCGACGCGCGCGGCACGGGCAACAACACCAGCAGTAATGTAACTGTAACTGGCGGCGCCTCGGAGATTCATCTCGCGCGCGCCCCCGAAGGGGGCGCGCGGGGAAACCGCATCAGGGATGTCCCTCTGGCGGTGGCATCACTCTCCCCCCGCCCTTAGCGGGGGTGTTTTGTTTTTGGGGGAGAGGCGCCTCTTTAAAGGCGCTTCCCCGGGGTGCGCGAGACTAGTCGTCGTCGTTATTCCGGTGTGTGCGAGACTGGTCGTCGTCGTTGTTTAAGTGGTCGTCTTTAAAGGAAAGTTCTCACTCAATTCCAAGAAAAAGAACGCAGGTGTGCCGGATCGGAACAATGAAAACGAACACTCACGAAGTAATAACTGACGTCACTAAATCACGAGTATCGCGCAGCAAAGCGGACAACCGTTCGCGTTAACGGCCCGATCGGAACTCCGATGATAAATATATGTAACGACCATAGCTACTATTTGCAGCATTTGAAACACATTGTGTATAGACCTCCAATCTACCTCCAATGTTAGAGTTGAAGTTACGCCACCGGACGCTGTTGGAATAAAACGAAGATTAAGTTTATTTAATTTGTGAATGTTTTGCAAAAAAAAACATTATTTTCATTATCATGGCACAAAATTTTACGAATCACTTGATCGATGAGATTACCTTGTTTTGTATTTACTGTTTCGTACTGGTCACAAAATAGACATTATGAGGAATATTGATATGCCACCCAGTATCACCATTTGGAAAAGTAATAGATACGCTACAGAATCTGACGATGAATCCAAAACAGAGATGTTTTTAATACTACCAGTAACTTTTGAAAATGAATCTATTTTCGTTTGAGATTTATCGTCAACTATACTAAATATAACTGCTATATCAGTTTGAAATGCATTATCGTAACGGCGGAGATCTAAGTCATGGTTTATTTTCATTAACATAGAAATTTCTTTATTTTGATTTCCAACTTTCTGACATTGATCCTTCATTGCAATAAATTACTACATAATCATTATAATAAAAAGGAATACTGCGCTCCAATTCGAGAGAAATTTCATGAATAATGCTGGGATTGTTTGTTTGATTAAACTGTTCTTGTAATATATATGTACCAACAGTATCAAAATCATAAAAATACAATTGCGCATATAGTATTATGGTGAGGGACCAAATCCAGCAGTTATTGGACTCACTCTGTGATTTAAAAAAACCATATAAATAATACATACACTCCATCTATAACTATATCGGAAACTTTAGCTTCTTAACTAACCATAGCAAACTATGAATTGTATTTGCGAATGTTTTCAGAGTTATTTCTTGACTTATTTTTTATTGAATGATTATTTATAGTTAGTCCATCATTGAAAGATTTATAATATTCAAATTGACTCTCAAGCCTTAGCTGGTAATATTGCTTTACTCTTAGGACGACATGAAGTGAATACAGTCCATCACCTAAAAATTTTAACACTACAACAATAAGACCAAAGAGAATAATTATTTTCTTTCTATTATTTTCATCGACTACAAATATATTATCAATACTTTTTTTATTACACAAATCTCAATACTTTTTTATTTAATTTGATTAATTTAATAATTTACTTATTTTTCGCTTTTTCGTGCCTTATTGGTTTTTCATATCGAAGTCGGTTTTTTATATTTTGTAAAAAAAAATTATCCATTTTTAGTATTCGTAAATATATCTGGTTTCTACTGGCTATAAAAAAAATTGAAATCGGTTCCAAGTTGACAAAAATACGTAGAGACGAAGTGGGTGAAAATCAAATAAACGATATTTCACCCTCTTAGGGGTTGAATATTTTCTTCAAGTTTATATGAAAACACATCTGAGTATAAGCAATTTGGTAGTTATTATGTTAGGCAGTTTAACGCGAGAGGGCAGCTCCTGGCTTCCTCCCTTACTCCGCGCCCCCCCCCCCCCCGATCCTTTCATCCATTTTGATTACCGCTAGCGTTTGGCCAAGCCGCCACGCTTTGATTACCGCTAGCGCGCTACCGCATTGCGCGTGCCAGTCCGCTATTATACGTACCGCGAGAAGGACGAGTGCAAGTCCGCTATTATTACCGCTAGCGCGCGACCGCATCGCACGTGCCAGTCCCGCTTGGCCACACCGCGAGAAGGACGTACGTGCAGTTCCGCTATAGTATGTGCCGCGAGACGTACGTTAACTCTCTATGTCACAAACTCTAGTGCGCAAATCAACTCGTGAGTTAATAGTGAATACATTTGATGTGACCCGCCTACTGATTGGATACGGACACAAACCTGCCAAAACCAGCGATCAGCCTCTGCCAAGTAAGCGTGTATTTTCTATTTTATTCGAGCGCAATCGATTATATACTCTTGGATCCTACGATTGAGCGTATTTCCCGTGATACCTTGCCCACGCAAACCGCCAAAATACAGTCCACATCTCTCCTTAGAAAACTACCGCAAATAATGGAGGTGAAAGGAATCAAGTGAGTGGTCCATTCGAGTCGGACATCCATTTTATGGTCCATTGGAACCGGACGCATCTCCTCCAGCTCATTATCTTAATATAGTTTAATTTGTCACGAGCTGGATGAGAATTAACAGTATATCAAGTTCTAATCGGCGATACGAAAAGTTGTTCGCATACCTTAAAAAAATTAATTATTATATTTTGGGCATATTATAGTATTCTACTAAATTCTAACGGTATACAGTTCTCATAAATTATATTATTTCGCTTATTACATACTTACATTGGTATTTAACGCATTTATAAAGTTAATTTTTCAATTTGTTACCGCTCCCGCAAACTTATGGGCTACATATACGTAATTTTGTGCTGAATCATAAGAATATGTTGTCAAATTCTTTGTAATATTTATCCCGCATTGGCAGCTTATTCATTTTATTACTATACCGCGTGATCAGTATTTAATTCGTATTATTGCATCTCATAAGAAAATTACTAACTTTATTTAGATATACCCAACATTGGACAGATTTGCTAATTACTCACGACGCCGTGCTAACTGACTCAATCGCTAAATAGATAATTATTGTTTTAGAATATAAATAATCGTACCGCGTCGTAGGAAGGTTTCTTTTGTTGTTTTTAGTATATATATTGTTATTTTTGACGTTTATTGCCGCGTTTAATAATATGTTACAATGAGTAAAATAAAGGTAGACGAGACCCAAGAACAGGCATGCAATGACGAAAGTAATCAATTGTTATTATTACAGTCAAAGCGTGATATGTTAATTACTCGAATGCAAAACATTTATGATAAGTCAATGGATATTACGGATGAGATTAAACGTAAATTATTCATTCATACCTCTTCGAATATTGACAATTTACGTAAAGAGTTTGAAATAGTTTTGGATTCGTATAATCTATACTAATATTATAAAGAGGTACAGTTTGTGACGTTGTGAGTTTGTGGGTTTGTGAGTTTGTGACGTTGTGGCGTTGTAAGGGGTAATCTCAGGTATTACTGGTCCGATTTGAATAATTCTTTCAGTGTTATATAGCTCATTCATCGAGAATGGTTATAGGTTTTATATCATCACGCTTAGGCCAGTAGGAGCACAGATGAAAAATGTTTCAAAATCGAGATGTTTTTTTTTTGAGAGCTTCTGCTGTGTTTCAGCATTAGCCCAGAGAACTATTACTACGCGGACGAAGTCGCGGGCAGGGGCTATAATCTATATACTAATATTATAAAGAGGTAAAGTTTGTGACGTTGTAGGGAGTAATGTCAGGAACTACTAAACCAATTTCTTTTACCAATATAAAGCCACGTTATTTGTGAGTATCATAGGTTATATATCATCACGCTAAGAGCAATATGAGCGGAGCTACAATGAAAAATGTTTTAAAATCGGGGCTTTTTTTTCTTTTGAGAGCTTCCGCTGCGTCTTAGCCCAAACTAACTATTCCACGCGTGCGAACTCGCGGACAGAAGCTATTAACTAATTATATTATCTATAATCTATACTAATATTATAAAGAGGTAAAGTTTGTGAGGTTGTAGGGGGTAATATCTGGGGAGTCGGGGAAAAATGGTCGAACGAAAACGTTTCTTACGAACGCTGCCTTTATTATGAGATATATATTATTGACTTCTAGAGAAAAG